>SJYC01095283.1:0-14556 GCA_006408675.1 Madoqua kirkii
CTCGATGAAGAAAGAACTCAGAAACAGCAGAGCATTTGCCTCAAGGCATTGACCTTTCTGTATGATGCACTTACTCGTCAACCTCAACTCTGCTACTTACAAACGCTATCTATACTCACTGACAAATTCCTTCATCGCCCTAAGTCTCAGTTTTCTTCTCCATAAAATGGGAATAATAATCATCTCTATTTAAACACTGTTTTATTGTTGTTGCTGTTGTTCAGTCACCAAATCGTGTCTGACTCTTTGTGACCCCATGGACTGTAGCACACCAGGCTTCCCTGTCTATCACCATCTCCAGGAGTTTCCCCAAGTTCATGTCCATTGACTCAGTGATGCCATCCACCATCTCATCCTCCATTGCCCTTTCTTCCTTCTGCCTTCAATCTTTCCAAGCATCAGGGTCTTTCCCAATGAGTCAGCTCTTCAAATCAGGTAGCCAAAATATTGGAGCTTCAGCTTCAGCACCAGTCCTTCCAAAGAGTATCCAGGGTTGATTTCCTTTAAAGTTGATTGGTTTGATCTCCTTGCAGTCCCAGGGACTCTCAAGAGTCTTCTCCAGCCCCACAGTTTGAAAGCATCAATTCTTTGGCACTCAGGCTTCATTGCCCAAATCTCTCATCTGCACATGACTACTGAAAGACCATAGCTTTGACTATATGGACCTTTGTAGGCAAAGTGATGTTTTTGCCTTTTAACACACTGTCAGTTTTTGTCATAGCTTTCCTGCCAAGAAGCAATCATCTTCTGTTTTTGTTATGTGAATGAAATAATGAATGCAATGTATAAAGTATTTGGCACATAACAAGTGCTCAATAAATGTGTTTTGTATGTGTAATACACATGGGGGAAATACAGGAGGTCAGACGTGGAAACTGGGGTACAGATTCCTCTTGGTCCCCTCCATTCCCATCCCTACTGTTTGGCGTGGAGCAGTCACACCCAGTGCAATGTTCTCCTGTCTGGCTGTGGTTCCTTCCCCCTCTTTTCCCTCCACATCATTCTGTATTCGTTTCCAAGGACTGCGGTAACCAATTGGCACAAAATCAGGGGCTTCAAAGAACATAAATGTATTACCTCATGGCTCTGGAGGCGAGAAGTGTGAAAGAAGTTGCTGGCAGGACTGGTTGCCCTGGAGGTTGAGGGACAATCCACCTACGCTGCTCGCCGGGCTCTGGGGGTCGCTGGCCCTGGTGGTCCTGGCTTAAGATGCTTTTTCTTGTGTCTGTTCCTCTTCTGTCTGTCTCATCTCCCTTTAGGCTATGCCCTTGTAAGGACCCCTGTCGTTGGATTTAGGTCTTACCCCTGTAATTCAGGGTGATCTCATCTTGAGAACTTTTCTTTTTTAATCAGTTGCTTTGGATGGCATCACCGACTCAATGGACACGAGTGTGAGCCAACTCCTGGAAGCAGTGAAGGACAAGGAAGACTGGTGTGCTGCAGTCCCTGGAGTTGCAAAGAGTGGGACACAATTGAGCAACTGAACAGCAGTGGACAACTCATAGTTGCTTCACAATGTTGTGTTGGTTTCTGCTGTATAGCAAAATGAAGCAGCTGTATGTATACATGTATCCCCTCTTTGTTTTTAGTTTTCTGCCTGCCCCTTTGAAGTCTGTGTGCCAAAGGGGAGCTTCTCAGAGTCTACCTCTCCCCACAAAGCCTTTGCCGTTCCTCCCCTGCCGCATCATCTCTCTCTCTTCCTAATTCTGGATGGCTTCCTTTTTTTTAACCCCCCTCCTCCCCTTACAGCACTAACTGATTTATTTGGGAGGCAGGAGTGTGGTACCACACAGGGGTAAAGAAGGATTCAGGATTAGACCTCTCGGGTCCACCCTAGCTCCTCTCCTTATTCTCAGTGCGACCCTGGGCAGCTCAACTTCCAAAGCTCAATTAGAAACATGTAGAAGAATCTACTCACGGGGTTGCATGATTGAACTGCTAGTTTTTGTAACATGGGGACAGGGTTTGGTTCACAGCAAGGGTCCAATGTATGCCTATTTTGTATGAGCCTGGATGAGCTGGCTTATTTTGCAATAATAAACAGCCTTGAAATGAGACTAACTCTGGGGCTTAAAACAAATGTTTCTCTCTCCCACATGCTGCATGCCCACTGAAAGGTAGCAGAAGGGTTCTGTGCATTTTAATCACTTAGGGTCCCAGATTGATGAGCAAGCATCACGTTGAAGAGAGCTGGGGGGGTCTCACCAGGCAAATGAATAGTCCAGATCAGACATGCTCCTAACTCACTGGCCAGAGTCACATGATCCTACTGTGAGGCCAGGAGAAAAGCTCGCAGGAACTTTAAGAGGAAGACACCCACCTGTAGGTGCTCATCTGTTCTGCTATGAACAGACCCTCATTTCACCTTGAGGAAGAATATGTTTTCATCATCTTTTATTGTCAACAGCACCAGATCACAGTGCCCAGTGCAAGGTAGGGGTTTCCCTGGTGGCTCAGATGGTAAAGAATCTGCCTGCAATGCGGGACACCTGGGTTCAGTCCTGGGTTAGGAAGATCCCCTGGAGAAAGGAATGGCAACCCACTCCAGTATTCTTGCCTGGAGAATCCTCTTGGACAGAGGAGACTGGCAGGTCACAAAGAGTCAGATGCAGCTGAGCGACTAAGCACAGCACAGCAGTGCGAGATAGAACTTAAGAACAAGATGTTGGAAAGCCTAATTTAAAAATAGGACAGTTTCAAAGCACCAGAAAAAATAAGACATGATCCTCTTTGTAATATAACTGAGGAGACAAATTTCCATCCACACTCTAATATTTTCCCTGTTCACCTGTTACTATGTCTTATATTTCAGCTGTTAACTTGATCCATTACGGTCTTTGGAGGAGCATTTGTAACAGTCCAAGAGGCAGCAGGCAGTTTGCTGTGGGCTCCAAGGTATCAGACTGCCTGGACAGGGTAAGATATTCACTAGGGCACTGTTTACTTGCTAAGTAAATTTAACCAGCATTTTCTCAGCTCAGTGCCAGGCAGTATGCTCAAAGCCTAGTTGGTTCTAACACGGTCACAGTCCACAAAGAACTCACCGTTTAGGAATCTTAGCATGGAAGGCAGAGCCTAGAGAATGCAACCGAAGATGGATATTTAAAACAAAACAAAACAAAAAAAACCCCTAGGTGGTTATATATTGGTCTTCCCTGGTGGTTCAGTCGGTAAAGAACCCACATGCAAATGTAGGAGACCTCGGTTTGATCCTTGGGTGGGGAAGATCCCCTGGAAAAGGACAGGGCAACCCACTCCATTTCCTTTTCCAGGGAATCTTCCCCACAGGGATCGAACCTGTGTCTCTTATGTTTCCTGCACTGGCAGGAAGGTTCTTTACCACTGATGCCACCTGGGAAGCCCACAGTCACCATCTCAGTCATATATTAATTTTATTTTACAGATTCTCATATATTTTCAAAATGTCAACAGAATAATTAAATGTGAATTTTAAATCTTAACATGTTACTTTTATTCGAATTAGATTCTAATTTCTCTGCTTTAGTCAGGCTAAGTTTCTTGAGAAGATGGATACTTTTGAAGTAGGAAATAATATTTTTGTTGTTCAGTCACTCAATCATGTCCGACTCTTTCTGATTCCATGGTCTGCAGCATGCCAGGCTTCTCCATCCTTCACCATCTCCCAGAGTTTGTTCAAACTCATGTCCATTGCAGAGAAGGCAATGGCAACCCACTCCAGTATGCTTGCCTGAAAAATCCCATGGACGGAGGAGCCTGGTAGGCTGCAGTCCATGGGGTCACTGAGTCAGACACGACTGAAGCGACTTAGCAGCAGCAGCATGTCCATTGAGTCGGTGATGCCATCCAACCATCTCATCCTCTGTCATCCCCTTCTCCTTCTCCCTTCAATATTTCCCAGCATCAGAGTCTTTACCAGTGAGTTGGATCTTCGCATCAGGTGGCCAAACTATTGGAGCTTCAGCTTCAGTCCTTCCCATGAATATTCAGGGTTGATTTCCTTTAGGATGGACTGGTTTGATCTCCTTGCAGAACAAGGGAGTCTCAAGAGTTTTCTCCAGATTGGTTGGATCTCCTTTTAGTCCAAGGGACTCTCAAGAGTCTTTTCCAGCACCACAGTTCCAAAGCATCAATTCTTCGGCACTCAGCCTTCTTTATGGTCCAACTCTCACATCCATACGTGACTATTAGAAAAACCATGGCTTTGACTATATACTATGGGCAGATAATTATCAGTGGGCAGAAGTAATATTGACCACTAATAATTATAATTGCTTTCTGAGTGCTTGGCTGAGGAAACACGGATTCAGAAGATTTGACCCTCTAAGCAGCCCTAGGAGAATAGAGACTAGCATTTCCTTTCAAGACGGGCAGATGGAAAAGGATTTCCATTGCTCCTTCTCTGGATGGGTCTTTGTGGGAGATGATAGTATATCACCAGGACTCAAACATATGGAGTAAGAAGACAGAGATGATGATGGCACTAGAGTTTTCCGGAGGCTGGTTCTGTTAGTAATCCTGCCTCTGTCACTTACTGGCAGTGTGACCTTGGATGATTGCTTAACCTGTCTGTGCTCCAGAGTCTTCACTGGTTAATGTGGCTCCTGAGACCTCGTGCACAGGGACCTGGTGTCGGGTGGGTCCCCAGGCACCACGCTCCATCTCCATTTGCTCCCTTTTCGCTAAGTGGGAAGAGTAACAGCTGGACCTAGGAAAGAACTGATGCTTTCGAACTGTGGTGCTGGAGAAGACTCTTGAGAGTCCCTTTGCAAATCAAGGAGATCAAACCAGTCCATCCTACAGGAAATCAACCCTGAATATTCACTGGAAGGACTGATGCTGAAGTTGAAGCTCCAATATTTTGGCCACCTGATCTGAAGAGCCGACTCATTGGAAAAGACCCTGATGCTGGGAAAGATTGAAGGCGGGAGGAGAAGGGGACGACAGAGGATGAGGTGGTTGGATGGCATCACTGACTCGATGGACATGAATTTGAACAAACTCTGGGAGACAGTGAAAGACAGAGGAGTCTGGTATGCTGCAGTCCATGGGGCAGAGTACAGCAGCTCTGAGCAGGCTCTCAGCTGAAAACTAAGACAATTCTGAATGAATGAGAAATTTCTTTGAGTGGAAATTTTAAAAAATTTATTTTTAAGACAATTTTCAAATAAGTTGAAGCAATTACTTTCAGAGCCAACCAATAGCACCGACTAGGACTGGGAAGGGAAGAAAGTTTTGGAAAATGCAGCAATTAAACTCCATTAAAAGCCGGCATGTGCATTTTTCATATGCGGAGAAAGTAAGTCCAAGAGTGGATTTGTGAGCAAGGCTGGGCTCCAGCATCTTGGGGGTGTTGGAATGAAAATCCTGCAAAGGGCAGAGAATGTGCTCAGCAGCACAGAACAATCTTGCCTCGAGCAACACGCAGCTCTCATTGTTTGGGACTTGGCAGCAAAGACCAGTGGAAATAATCCTTGGGAAAGGAAGAGGATCAGCAAGACGAGTAGAAAAATGTAGACAAAAGAAGGGAGCAAATGGGACAAGAGGAAGAAGGAGGGGAAAGGGCCAGGTTTTTTTTTTTTTTTTTTCCTGCCTCACGTGGCTTTGCTGGCTTGTGGTAAATGAGTTTCTAATGATGTTTTTAAAAAGTGGGTCTTATTTACTGGGGCTGACGCAATGCCTGCTGCTCCTTGGGTTGTTCTGGGGAAAACAGAGGAGGGAGGAGAAAGATGGTGTGAACCCTGAGATGTTGGTGTCTTTGTCCCCCTGGGTAGGACCCCAGGCCATCACTTCCCTTTCCCCATTCTCTGCACTGGCCTCTGTTGCAAGCCAGCAATTCTGACCTCAGAGAGTCGTGGTCCTCTGCGGGAGGGAGACACAATCAGGTTGTGAAACTCCTGTGTAAAAAGTGCTTCTTTGGGTGCTCACTGTGAGTCAAGCAAGGTCTTTTTTGAATGAACCAACAGAAGAAGGAATGAATGAGTGAATGGAGCACTTGGCGCTCTGTGGGTCCAGCAAGAGAGCACTCCCAGCTTGGGGTGGAGAGAAGGAAAGTCAGAAGACTTCCTGGAGGAGGTGATACGGGAGGAATCAAGAAAAGACTTAAAGGGGAAATCTGAGGCCGAAGGGAGGACATGAGTTGAGTGCACGAGGGCTGTCAGAAGATTTCCTTTGTGGGCCAGTGTGAAGAATCTGCCTTCCAATGCAAGGGGCGTGGGTTTGACCAGAGAGCTGAGATCACACAGGGTCCAGAATGCAACGAAGCCTACTTGGCACAACTAGAGAATGTCTGTGCGTAGCAAGGTAAGAACCTGCACAGGCAAAATTAAAAACAAAAAACCGCATTCTAGTCCTGAATTTCAGGTCTTTGGGTTTAGGAGGAGGGTTTTAGAGGCAGGTGCGGAAATGATAGGGCTTCCCTGGAGGCTCAGCAGTAAAGAATCCACCAGTGATGCAGAAGTCGCAGGAGACACAGGTTCAATCCCTGGGTCGGGAAGACCCGCTGGAGGTGGGCATGGCAACCCATGCCAGTATTCTTGCCTGGAGAATCCCAATGACAGAGGAGCCTGGTGGGCTGCAGTCCATGGGGTTGAAGAGTCGGACACGGTTTATGTGACTAACACACTCAGAGCAACTGTTGGTTATCTCAGCTGCGGTGCAAGGGGGAGGGGGGTGCTCCTGACATCCAGGGGAGGTGGGTCAGGGATGCTCCAGAGCCTCTTGGAGTGCAAAAGACAGCTCTCCTCCCAAGCCCTGCTGTATGTTGATCTCCTGCGGACCACTTCCTTTTCCTCCTCACCACACCCCTAGGAGGTGGAGCATTTATCCCCATTTCTCAGAGAAGGAAAAGAAGGCTCTGAGCGCTTCAGTCACTTGCCTAAGATCACACAGCAGCTTTGAGGCAGAGTGGGGATTGGCACCAGAGAAGCCCAGCTCCAGCTCCTTGCTGATAACCACTGGCGAGAAATCCATTGGCCCGACTATAAAGTCTTCAGATGCCGTGTTACAGAGTTTGGGCTTGTACCTCTAATGCAACACATGAGTATTTTTCATATACAGACTTTCCACCTTCTCACTAGGGCACTTTCCCTCAAAGACCCAAGTACTAAAGGTGAAATAAAATTCCCATTTGTCAGCAGAGACAGAGCAGAGACAAAAGATCTGCCATTGCGTCCATTATATCCACTCCGTCCTCTGCTCCATGTAGGCAAGCTCTAACCTGTTACTAAATAACACCTTTAAGAGCACTTGCCCCGCTTTATTCGGAAAGAACCTTAACATATAATTAACGGAAGTCTGCCGGATGGCTTCAGATCCGCCCTGGTCTGCAGTAGGAATGCCCAGCGCAGGGAGGTCTGTTACTCTGGGACTTCCTTAAAACTCTGATCATGCGCACAGTGATTCGTCTGCAGCTCTTCGTGGAGACAAGGTGTTCTCAGCGCACACCGCTCAGGGCTGCTTTTCCTCCTAATGAAGTCCGCCAGCAGCTGACCCTGCACTGCGTGGGCTGCCGCACCTCGGAGGAGAGGCAGCTGCCTCCCGCCTCAGGACGTGGGAGTATTTGCAAGCTGGAGGCTGGAAAACAGGAATTTGGGACCTTGATCACCCCTGCAGCACTTAATTGGACCGCCAGCTTCAGAACTGAACTGTCTCAGGCTAATAAGACCCCCGGACTTCACCTGAGTCTGGCGAGGCAGGCATTAACTCACCCAGGATACAGGTGGAGAAACTGATGCTCAGAGAATCCAAGGTGCGAACTGCAGAGCCAGAATGCAAACTTGGGCACCTCACTTAGCACAGGGGTCAGGAAGTCATAACTTTGCGCTTATTTGTTCAGTGATTTCAGACTCAAAGCCGCTCTGTATCCTACAGAGCACAGTGCCTTGGTTCCGGATAAAGACTGAATATCACTCAAAGCAAACATCACAGACAAACAGCCCCTGTAAGGAGGCCCTTGACTGAGTTCATTCATTTTTCTCTAAACAGTTGTAACGTGGTGTCCCTCTCTCTGAAACTCATTAGGAAGAACAGAAGCTCTAGAGAGAGTCCTGTTTGGGTTTGTATCCTGGCTCTGTGTCTCCTAGGCTGTGTTACACAGGGCAAGTGAGTTTACCTCTCTGAGCTTCTGTTCTGTTGCCTATAAAATGGGGATAATAACACCCTGTTGACTGAATTGCTTTACCAGTAAATGAGCCCAGTGGGCAGGACATTTGTTTTAATAACTTTTAAAATTTATTTTTTTTTTAAATGTGTACAACACAGTGATTTGACAGATGTATTTATTGCAAAATGATGACCACAATAATGTCAGTTAACATATTCATAGTTTTGATTTTTGTAGTGACAACTTTTAAAATATACTATCGTAACAATTTTTTATTTTTTATTTTTTTACTTTACAATACTGTATTGTTTTTGCCATACATCAACATGAATCTGCCATGGGTGTACATTTGAGGTGATCATTTAATTCTCCAGTCCTGTTTTTTAGGCTCTTACATACTCATTTCAGCACTAACAAGTTTTATTTTCTCTTTGATAGTTGAAGAAAATTGGGCTCAGAGAGGTGAAGCAGCTTGCCTGAAGACACAGCGGGAAGGAGGCATGGCTGGTATTTGACTGCAGAGCAGTCAAACTCTAAGTTTGTCTCTTTCTGAGGTACCTTGATGCCTTCTAGAAGGATTGGAGAATCTGGAATTTTGATTCCAAGTTTTAGAATGTTTTGCATGGAGGAAAGAGGAGGAGAATATTTTAAATGGATGAGAAGTAGAAGAGGAGAAATCTGTTTTTTTGAAAGTGAGTGCTGCCGGGTCAGAGTTTGAAGAAAGCTGATTCTGCTCTGGGTCTGTTGTGTCTGGGGTTGTACTCTCTTAAGGCAGTGAGTGCATCACAGCAAATTCCTTTTCTGATGGGAAAGGATTATAAAGCAAGAATAAAAGGACTGGCAAGATGAAAACTGTAGTACATGTTTGCAGGAAAGAAACACAGATATGCAGTGGAGGAAAACAAGTTGAGGTTTTAAATGGCTGGTCTATAGGAACTTGCAGGGCTTCCCTGGTGGCTCAGAGGTTAAAGCGTCTGCCTCCAATGCGGGGGACCTGGGTTCGATCCCTGGTTCGGGAAGATCCCCTGGAGAAGGAAATGGCAACCCACTCTAGTATTCTTGCCTGGAGAATCCCATGGATGGAAGAGCCTGGTAGGTTACAGTCCACGGGGTCGCAGAGAGTTGGACATGACTGAGTGACTTCACCTTCATAGAAACTTGTACCCAGAATATATAAAAAAAACTCTTTAAGTCAATAACAAGAAGATAAACACCCTGATCTGGGGACTTCTCAAGTGGCTTGGTGGTAAATAGCCCAGCTACCAATGCAGGAGACATGGGTTAGATCTCTGGGTCAGGAAGATCCCCTGGAGAAGGGAATGGCAACTCACTCCAGTATTCTTGCCTGGAAAATCCCATGAACAGAGGAGCCTGGTAGGCTATAGCCCATGAGGTCACAAAAGAGTTGGACTCAACTAAACAACAACAACAAATACCTTGATTAAAGAACCCTTATCAATCAATAGGAAGAAGATAAACAACTTGATTTAAGAGTTGGCATCATATTTAAATAGACATTTCTCCAAAGATGACATACAGGTGGCCAATAAGCACGTCAAAAGATACTCAGCATCATCAGCCATCAGGGAACTGCAAAGCGGAGCCATGATGAGATACACTTCATACCCATGAGGACGGCTGAAGTAAGAAAGGTATAGTAACGGGTGTCGGAGAGGACCTGGAAAAACTGGAATCCCCACACATTGCTGGTAAGGATGTAGAGTGATGCAACCACTGTGAAAAATGGTGTCACAGTTTCTTAAAATATAACATAGAAGCATTGCCTTATAACCCAGCAATTTCACTCTTTGGTGAGTTGAAAACATGCTCATATAAAAACTTGTACCTGAATATTCATAGCAGTATTATTCCTACTATTCAAAAGGTGAGACCAACCCAAATGTCCATCAGTGGAAGGAGAGATAAACAGAACATGGTCTAGCCATATGATGGAATATTATTCAGCTGTTAAAAGGAATGAAATACTGGTACTTGCTACAACATGGATGAACCTCAAAACATTTTGCCAGGTGAAAGAAGTTGGGCACAAAAGACCTTCTATTGCTTAATTCCATTTACATTAATTTTTCAGAAAAGGTAAATTTATGGGGACAAAAAGGCCATCAGTAGTTGCCTAATGGGTAGGGGTGACGACGTGGGAGGTGGTGAATGGCCACAAATGGTTTCTTTTTGGGGTGATGGAAGTATTCTAAAATTAGAGTGTGGGTACAACTGCACAATTCTGTAAATATACTAACATTAAATTGTACACTCATAACGGATGAATGACATCGTACATAAATTAAATATTAACAAAGCTATTAAAAAGAATGACTGGTCTATTGCTCCAGGCTGTGGAGGGTCAACCATTGAACCCCAAGCAGTGTGACCCTCACTCTCTTGTCCACTACGCAACACAGCCTTCCTCCAGTGTAGAGGTAATCCTAAACTTATGAGGTCATTTTAAATATTAACAAAGCTATTAAAAAGAATGACTGGTCTATTGCTCCAGCCTGTGGAGGGTCAACCATTGAACCCCAAGCAGTGTGACCCTCACTCTCTTGTCCACTACGCAACACAGCCTTCCTCCAGTGTAGGGGTAATCCTAAACTTATGAGGTCACGGACCTGTTTTTAACAGGGCCCAAGAACCCAACTTGGAAGAGACCAGGAATGAGTAGCCCACATCTTTGTTGCCATGGAGGCTGCACTCTCAACAGCTGTGCATGCAATGTCAGACACCAGTTGACCCAGACTCAAGGGGGGACCTCCCTCCCCGATAACATCTCCAGAGTGATCAAGTCAGCAGTACGTCCAGATTGTCTGCTAGAGTCGTATCACGGTTCCCCCTGTCTGGCCAGCCATTCATCCAGAACAAACTTTGCAGGACCAAGCAGCCCACTAATTAATTGTTGCATCAGTAAAACTCAGGCTTGTCTGTCCCATGATGAATTACATTGTTAAAATGAACTTAACAGTTGCATCAAAGAAAAAAAACAAGGGAAATCAATAAGGAGAGTTTCCTCAGCCCGAGTCAGCACTTCTCAGGGACCAGAGGTTGGTGGTGAGACAAGTATTTATCACAAAACAGAGATGATGTTTATTGGTGGCAAGACCATTGCTAATTTACATGCAGGATTTTAAAATAAGAAAAGCAAGATACTGGAGACTCTTAAGCTGTTTAGAATGTGGTTGGCACAAAGCCCAGACTCTTATGCCAAGAGTCGGGTGACCTTGGTTCAAATACTAGCTGCAATGCCTTTCTTGCCATGGATTTGCACAAGTCATCTAACGTGGACCTCAGTTTCCCTTATGTGTAAAATGGGGATAATAATAGGACCAAATCTTAGTGTTGTTAGGAAGATTAAATGGACTAAATGGAGTAATATTACAGTTCTTGCTAAGTGTGAGTGCATGTGTGCCAAGTTGCTTCAGTCATGTCTGGCTCTATGTGACCCCATGGACTGTAGCCTGCCAAGTTCTCTGTCCAGGAGATTCTCCAGGCAAGAATACTGGAGCGGGTTGCCGTGCCCTCTTCCAGGTCATCTTCCCAACCCGGGGAGTGAACCCGGGTCTCTTACATCTCCTGCATTGGCAGGCAGGCTCTTTACCACTCTTGCCAAGTGTATGTTTGATAAATGTTTACTATTGGTCATACTATAGTCTCCTCCTGTTAAGGTACCTCCAGAAGCAGAATCCTCATCAATTCCATCCTCCTCCATGACAGGTGACATCATCAACTGCACTTTAAATTTATACTTTTTAAAAATTAATTTTTAATTTAATTTAAATTCATTTCAATTTAATTTTTGATTAAAAATTAATACACATTAAAATCAGTGTTTTTGCTGTTCGGATCTGTGAATTTCGGTACATGTACACATTAGTATAACCACCACCACAATACTGTAGCAGTATGCTTGGGCTGCTATAACAAAACACCACGGACTGGATGGCTTGAACAACAGACGTTTATTTCTCACCAGTTCTGGAGGCTGGAAGGCCAAGAAAAGAGGTCAGCAGGGTCTGGTTTCCTGGTGAGTATCTCTTCCTGGCTTACTGGCCGTGCCTTCTCCCTGTGACTTCACTTGCCAGAGAGGCTGCCATGGTGTCTCTTTGTTTTCTAGTAAGGGTACTGTCCCCACGCTAGGGGCCCCACTCTCATGCCCTCATCTAAACCTAATTACGTCCTGGAATTCCCTGGTGACCCAGTGGCTAAGACTCCACACTCCCAAAGCAGAGGGCCCAGGTTCAATCCCTGATTAGGGAACTACACCCTACATGCCACAACTAAGAGTTCATAAGCTCTACCTAAAAACAATCTTATGAGCTGCAACCAAGACCCAGTGCAGCCAAGTAAATAAAAATAGATATTAAAAAGAAACCTACGGTCGGTCTCTCAGTCATGTCTGACTCTTTGTGACCCCATGGACTGTAGCCCGCCCGGCTCTTCTGTCCATGGGATTTCCCAAGCAAGAATACTGGAATGGGTTGCCATTTCCTTCTCCAGGGGATCTTCCTGGAGAAACCCAGGTCAAATCCAGGACTCCTGTGTTGCAAGCAGATTCTTTACCATTGAAACCACCAGGGGAGCAAAAGAAACCTAATTACTTTCCAAAGGCTGCTCATCCAAATACCATCATTTTGAGGGTTAGAACTTTAACATATGAAGGAGGCAAGAGGGACCCAAATATTCAGCCCTATTGATCAGTATATAGAACACACCTACCATGTGCCCCAAATTCACACATGCTGACCCATCCCATCTTCCTCCTACTCCTAACTTTGGCCACCACTCATCTCTTCTCCATCCCTGTAGCTTTGTCTTTTGGAGGATGTCATAGAAATAGAATCATATAGTATGTATCATTCTGAAACTGACCAGCTGCATGTAGTTCACTTCTTTTTATTGCTGAGTGGTATCTCATTCAATCTTAAGGGCTTCCCTTGAGGCTCAGAAGGTAAAGAATCTGCCTGCAATGCAGAAGATTCAGGTTCAATCCCTGGGTTGGAAAGATCTGCATTCTTGCCTGGAGAATCCCCATGGACAGAGGAGCCTGCGGGCTACAATCCATGGGGTCTCAAAGAGTAGGATACGACTGAGCAACTAAGCACAGCAACGGCACAAGGGAAATCAACCCTGAATACCCATTGGAAGGACTGATGCTGAAGCATCAGTATTTTGGCTACCTCATGTGAAGAGTTGACTCACTGGAAAAGTCCCTGCTGCTGGAAAGATTGAGGGCAGAAGAAGAGGGCGTCAGAGGATGAGATGGCTGGATGGCATCACTGATGCAAAGGACATGAACTTGGACAAACTTCAGGAAATGGTGAGGGACAGGGAGGCCTGGCGTGCTGCAGTACATTGAGCTGCAAAGCGTGGAAATGAGTGAGAAACTGAACAACAACAACAGTATCTATCTCAATATGTGTGGACGGACTACCCGGTGAATCTATTCATTCACTGAATGACATTGTGATCTTTAGTTTCCGTCATTAGAAACAGATCTCCACCACTCACCTACGGATTTTCATGTGAACCTAAGTTTACATTTCTCTAGGATAGGTACTCAGGAGTGGAAACTCTGGGTCATACGTTAAGAATGCACTTAAGTCAATCAAGATCTACCAATCTGTTTGCCAAATAACATTTCCATTTGTACTAGCAAGTAGGAGAGTTCTCATCAGTTTGTCTGAATCTAGCATTTGATATTGGCAATGTTATTGGCTTTGGCCATCAGGATAGGCGTTTAATGGTCTCTCATCAAGATTTTAAATTGAATTTCTTTAATGGCTAATGGTGTTAAATACCTTTTCACATGCTTATTTGTCTTCTATTATTCCCTTTAGTAAAGTGTCCAGTCAATTCTTTCGCCCATTTTGTAACTGGACTGTTTCTTTGGCATCTGAGTTTGAATTTTTTATATATTGTGGATACAGATCCTTTGTTGATTACACAATAGGCAAACCTTCACCCTGTCTGTAAGTTTGTATTTTCCTTCTCTTCATAGCATCTTCACAGAACAAAGGTTCTAAAGTTTGACAAGGTCCAATTTATCAGTTTGTCTTTCAAGGTGTGAACTTTTAGCATCATGTCTAATAGCTCTTTGTCTAACCTCGGTTTATGAATATATTCCTTTTTATTTGCCTCTAAAATTTTTGTAGTTTTGCACTTTACATCTAGATCTATAATTCACTTTAAGTTAATTTTTTTTTAAGGCATGAGGTATGGGTTGAGTATCCTTTTTATTTTTTTCTTCTTGCATATGCATATCCAGTTGTCCCAACACAATTTGTTGGAAGAATATATTTTTCCATTGAGTGTCTTTTCCACCTTTCCAAAACTCAACTGGACACATTTATCTTGGTCTGTTTCTGAACCCTCTACATTCTTCTCTTCCATTGATCCATGCACGCCAACCCTTTGCCAATCCCATACTGTGCTGACTGTTATGGTTTCTTTTTTTTTTTTAA
>SJYC01095284.1:0-12576 GCA_006408675.1 Madoqua kirkii
CTTTTCATACTGTTCATGAGGTTCTCAAGGCAAGAATACTGAAGTGGTTTGCCATTCCCTTCTCCAGTGGACCACATTCTGTCAGCCCTCTCCATCATGACCCTCCCATCTTGGGTGGCCCCACAGGCATGGCTTGGTTTCATTGAGTTCACAAGGCTGTGGTCCTAGTGTGATTAGATTGACTCATTTCCTTGTGTCTGCCCTCTGAGGAGGTGCCGTGGCTCCTGCCCAACCTGAGGAGCCATGGCTGCACAGGCGCAGGAGGCCTAGAGGAGCTATCCTACTTTGAAGGTCAGGAACAGTGGTGGTAAGAAGATAGCCCTCGTCCAAGGTAAGAGCAGTGGCTGTGCTTTGCTGGAGCAGCTGTGAAGAGATACCCCATGCCCAAAGAAAGAGAAACGCAAGTTGATATGAGGCCTTTTATTTTTATTTCTTTTTTAAGGTAAGCATTTAATGCTAAATTTCCCTGTAGGCACTAGTGTGTTTCTACCCCAGCAACTATTACACGCTATATCTTATTTTCATTCAGTTTCAGGTACTTTCTCCTTTTCGTTGAGATTTCCTCTGGACCTCTTTTAGAATCCCATTTTAGTTTATAAACTGTGCTTTTAAAACAATGTAAGTATATATCTACATAACAGAAAGAGACTCACAGACTTAGAGAATGAACAAATGGTTGCTAGTGTTGGGGGAAGGATGTGGGAAGGGATAGTTAGAGAGTTGAGGATGGACAGGTACACACTGCTATGTTTAAAATGAATAACCAACAAGGACCTACTGTACAGCACATGGAACTCTGCTCAGTGTTATGTGACAGCCTGGATGTGAGGGGAGTTTGGGGGAGAATGGATGCATATATATGTATGGCTGAGTCCCTTTTCTGTTCAACTTGAAACTCACATTTTTAATCTGCTATACTCCAATATGGTTTCCCTGATAGCTCAGTTGGTAAAGAATCCACCTGCAGTGCAGAAGACCCGAGTTCAATTTCTGGGTTGGGAAGGTCTGCTGGAGAAGGGATAGGCTACCCACTCCAGTATTCCTGGGCTTCCCTTGTGGCTCAGCTGGTAAAGAATCTGCCTGCAATGCGAGAGACCTAGGTTTAATCTCTGGGTTGGAAAGATACTCACGAGAAGGGAAAGGCTACCCACTGCAGTATTTTGGCCTGGAGAATACCATGGACTGTACAGTCCATGGGGTCACAAAGAGATACTTCAATATGGGCTTCTCAGGTGATGCTGGTGGTAAAGAATCTACTTGCCAATGCAGAAGATATAGGAAAGGTAAGAGATTTGGGTTCAGTTCCTGGAGTGGGAGGATCCCCTGGAGGAGGAAATGGTACCTCACTCCAGTATTCTTGCCTGGAGAATCCCACCAACAGAGGAGCCTGGTGGACTACAATCCAGTGGGTCACAAAGAGTCAGACACAACTGAAACCCACATGCATTGGGTATATTCCCCATATTATAAATATGCCCTTGTAGCTTATTGTATACATAATAGTTTGTGCTTCTTAATACTCTTACCCCTAAATTGCCCCTTAGTTCATTTCAGTTCAGTTGCTCAATTGTGTCTGACTCTTTGTAACCCAATGGACTGCAGCATGCCAGGCTTCCCTGTTCATCACTAGCTCCTAGAACTTGCTCAAACTCATGTCCATTGAGTCAGTGATGCTATCCAATCAACTCATCCTCTGTCATCCCCTTCTCCTCCTGCCTTCCATTTTCCCCAGCATCAGGGTCTTTTCCAATGAGTCAGTTCTTCGCATCAGGTGGCCAAAGTATTGAGCTTCAGCTTCAGCATCATTCCTTCCAATGAAAATTCAGGACTGATTTCCTTTAGGATGGACTGGTTGGATCTCCTTGCAGTCCAAGGGACTCTCAAGAGTCTTCTCCAACACCACAGTTCAAAAGCATCAATTCTTCAGTGCTCAGCTTTCTTTATAGTCCAACTCTCACATCCATACATGACTACTGTATGTAAATTGCCCCTCCCCCTTTATAAATTGGGCTTCCCTGGTGGCTCAGAAGATACAGAATCTGCCTGCCATGTGGGAGACCCAGCTTTAATCCTTGGGTTGGGAAGATCCCCTGGAGAAGGAAATGGCAACCTACTCCAGTATTCTTGCCTGGAGAATCCCATAGACCAAGCAGCCTGGTAGGTTAATGTCCATGGGATCAAAGAGTCAGACACGACTAAGTGACTAACACCTTCACTTTATAAATTATGATTTTGACCATATCTCTTGTATAATGCTTTTTGGTAATGATTTCTTTAAAAATGCTTAAGTTTTCAGTTTATTTAGATTCAATTTTTACCACTTCAAGTGGAATTTGGAAATATCACTGCCTTACAGGCCTTTCTCCCTTCCTCTTTATGTTGATATTCCCTCATGTATGGTTCAGATGGTAAAGAATTTGCCTGCAATGCAGGAAACCCAGGTTCAGTCCCTGGGTGGGGAAGATCCCCTGGAAAAGGGAATGGCTACCCACTCCAGTATGCTTTCCTGGAGAACTCCATGGACAGAGGAGCCCAGCAGGTTATAGTCCATGGGGTCACAAAGAGTTGGAGAAGACTGAGTGACTAACAAACACACATATTATATTTACACATATCAAAAATCCCACTAGACAATGGTATCACATTTGCTTTTGCTAAATCTATTTTAAAGAACTCAAGAGAAAAAGAATGGTTTATTATATTTACCCAGATTCTCACCATTTCTATCGTTCTTCCTTTGCTACCAATATTCCAGATTTCCTTTTGCTATAGTTTCCTTTAGCCCAAAGAGTTTCCTTTAGCATTAGCAATTCTTTTAGAAAAGATCTGCCGGTAACAAATTCTCTTATTTTCCCTCGTAGGAGAATGTCTTTATTTTACCTTAATTCTTGTAGGATGTTCTTTCTGTACATCAAACTGAGTTTGATGGTTCTTATTTTTGGCACATTAAAAATATTATTCTACTTTTCTTTTGACTTCTATTGTTTCTGATGAGAAATTCATAAACATTTAAGCTGTTCCCTTATAAATAAGACACATTTTTCTCCTTTGACTGCATTCAAGATTTTCCTTTTCTTTAATTTTCTGAAGTTTGACCATGGTATCTGTTATGAAGTTTTATTCTTTTTGAGGTTCACCAAGCTTGGGTACATTTATGTGTGTGGGGGCAAAGTTTTCAACAATCATTATTAAAAAAAATTTTTTTTCCACTCCATATTCTTTCTTTCATTCTTTATGACATGAATATTAACTTTTCAGTATTGTCTCTGAGACTTTTTTTTTTTAATTTTTCTTTTTCTTGTTCAGATTGGATAATTTCTACTGATCTGTCTCAAAGTTCACTGACTGACCTTCCTTATTTTCATTCTGCTATTGCCTCCTTCCAGTGAGCTTGTCTGTTTTTATTACTGTATTTTTCCAGTTCTAAAATTTCCATTTGGTTCTTTTCAGTATCTTTTGTTTCTTTGTTGAAACTTTTAATTGTTTCATTCGTTTCAAGAATGTGTGCCTAATAAGGCATTTTTGCCATGGATGCTTTAACATCTTTTTCGTGTGTGTGTACTTAGTCATATCCGACTCTTTGCAACCCCATGAACTGTAGCCTGCCAAGCTCCTCTGTCCATGGGATTCTCCAGGCAAGAATGCTGGAGTGGGTAACCATTCCCTTCTCCAGGGGATCTTCCTAACCCAGGGATTGAGCATGGGTCTCCTGCATTGCAGGCAGATTCTTTACTATCTGAACTATAAGGTAAGTCCTAGAAATGTCCCTAGAACCCAACTTAAAGGACTGCTCCTGGAGTTCTCTCTGTTTTCACTGATGCTCACATCTTGGTTTGACTCCAAGCTAAGCAATTCCAGAGGAGAAAAATGCTAAAGTTATTGATGACTCAGTGGTACTTCCAAAGATATAGTCTGTCCAATCTGCTGGCTACTTTTTGCTTTTCAGAGTTCTCAAAACCTGGTTCTTACATTATGCCTAGGCTTTACCACTCTGTTTAGCCAGAGAGGCAGGGTACTGTGTGCTTACCCCATCTTACCTGGAATTGAAAGAGTCTGCCTATTTTTAGAGCAAGGCAATAGTCTTACACACTATAAATGGCTATGGGCTTATTCATTAAAGTCAGAGTGACTCAAATTTGAAACCTTGTTCTTTACAGATTTGCTCAATAACATGAAATACGTATTATCTCCTTCTAGAAGGGCTTCCGGAAGTTAAATAAATTCCTTAAGAGCATACAGCTGGCGATTAGCATAAGCAGAATGTGAGCCCAGTTTGTGCTTGTGCTAGGGCCCATTTTTCTCCCAGCATGTGCTGATATCATATAATCATTTTATTACCTGCAGGCATAAAGCTTATGCTCTCCTTTCTCAGATAATGGTGATTGATGGCAGCCCTTTAAGGCTGGAATTGGATCATCAAGTCCCAATACAATTTTGTTCAATAAAACAATAAAAACCTAAGACAATTCATTGCTTTCTAAGCCTTTGTTCTTTCACAGTGATTTGTGAGGGGGATCACCACCTTCTCTGGCTTTCTGCCTTATCCTTTGAAAACACAGCTGCCTTAGAATCCTGACCTGTCACTCCAATTTTGCAGATAACCATTTTGTGAAAGAGAAAGAAGTGAAGCTACTCATGCCAAATGCAGTGAACATACTTAAGGAAAAAACAATCCATTCTGTACTTGTGAAAATGAGGGACCTGTAGCTGGCAGCTGAGACCCAGAGGAGGACTCAGCTGATTCTATGCCCTTTACCTCTGGAAGGCTTCAGGCCAGTAGTTTGGCTCCTTCTGGAGCCAAAGGATCTGATAAATATCGGTCAGTTTTAGGAGAAAACGTTTAATTCGCCCAAGCATCTTCCTGACCCACTGGAATAGCTCAGTGACTTGGTACCTTTTCATCTGGTGTCAAAAAAGTCCTATTATATTCAAGCTACAGAGAAAAGAGTGACAAAGATGACTCAGGAACTATGAATGGAAAGCGCTAATGTTATTACAGAACAGAGTGGGGTTCTGAAGTCTTCAGCTGTTAATGAGTTTTTAAACCACAAAGCAAAGGATAGAGCCCTAAAATAAAATCAGGAGACTGCCTCAGGTTGGATTCTTTTGGTTGGTGGTGTTAGAAACCAACTCAAATTAAGTTAAAAAGTGGAACAAAAGTGTATGGGATGGGGAAGGAGGTGGGAGGGGGTTTCAGGATGGGGGGGCCACATGTATACCTACGGCTGATTTATGTTGATGTATAGCAAAAACCAGGACAATATTGCAAAGTAATTACCCTCCAATTAAAATAAATAATTCAATTAAAAAAAAAACAGCCTAATAACCAAAAAAAAAAAAATATATTGTCTTAGGTCTCTTCAAATTCTAGGAGTTTTACTGGTTTCAGGCATAGCTCCATCAAGGTGCTCAGCAGCATCAGGAGTCTCTTTCTGCAGACTTTTCTCTCTGTTGGCTTTATTCTCAAGATAACTATCTGCATACGATGGGGGATGGTCGCCAGCAGCTCCTGACTCCCACACAAGCTTTTCAACAACCTTATCAGCAAGATGAAAGTGAAAGTGTTAGTTGTTCAGTCATGTCTGACTCTTTGCAACTCCAGGGACTGTAGCCCACCAGGGTCCTCTGTCCATAGAATTCTCCAGGCAAGAATACTGGCATGGGTTGCCATTCCCTTCTCAGGGGATCTACCTGCCCCAGAGATTGAACCCACGTCTCATGCATTGCAGGCAGATTCCTTACTGTCTGAGTTACTGGGGAAGCCCAATCAGAAAGATAGCATGCCTTTCTTAATAATTCCAGAGAAAGTTTTAAGGCAGATTCTCACTGACTTTTATTGACTTCACTTGAGTTATACACCTACTTTTAACCATCACTCCGGTCATGAAGTTGCTTTTCTCTCATTGTGTTCTTAGTTGCTCGGTCATGTCCAACTCTTAGAGACCCGATGGACTGCAGCCCGCCAGCCTCCTCTGTTCGTGGGATTTCCCAGGCAAGAATACTGGAGTGGTTGCCATTTTCTTCTCCAGGGGATCTTCCCATCCCAGGGATTGAACCCAAGTCTCCTGTGTCTCCTGCATTGCAGGTAGATTCTTTACCCACTGAGCTACAGTGTATATTGTTTGATCGTTTTTGTAGATACTTAGGAAGGACCAGGGAGAAGGCAATGGCAACCCACTTCAGTACTTTTGCCTGGAAAATCACATGGACATAAGAGTCTGGTAGGCTGCAGTCCATGGGTTTGCTAAGAGTCGGACACGACTGAGCGACTTCACTTTCACTTTTCACTTTCATGTGTTGGAGAAGGAAATGGCAACCCACTCCAGTGTTCTTGCCTAGAGAATCCCCGGGATGGGGGAGCCTGGTGAGCTGCCGTCTATGGGGTTGCACAGAATTGGACACGACTGAAGTGACTTAGCAGTAGTAACAGCAGGAAGGACCAGGTCAATATGAATGCAAATCATACATCTGATAAAGGATTCATTTCAAAAATATAACTTCCATCTTTAGAGTGGACACTAATCATTTTCTTGACAGCTTCTGTACTGATTTTTTCCTTCACATTTTAAAAATTGACCAATTAGAACTGAATGCCAGAGGTTGTCAGTCTTTTTCCTTTCATTCTTTAATTTTGTATTAGAATGTTTATATCCCAGCTTGTCCCAAACAGTATTTGAGTCAGGCATGAAAGATATATACAATATTTCAAGTAGAATAAATTATAACCAATTAATTAAAATATCTTCCCAACCCAGGGACTGAGCCCAGGTCTCTCACATTGCAGGCAGATTCTTTACTATCTGAGTCACCAGGGATGCCCATAATACTGGAGTGGGTAGTCTATCCCTTCTCCAGGGGATTTTTCCTGACCCAGGAATCAAAACAGGGTCTTCTGCATTGCAGGTGGATTCTTTACCAGCTGAGCTACCAGAGAAGTCTCAATTAATTAAAATGTCCAAACAGAAAACACCCCAACAAGATAAAGAGTAAGTGGAGGGAAAACCAGGAGCAAGATTTCTTACACAAAATCTATATACCAAGGAATCCTAGATGTTTGCTGGAGATTGGTCACAAATTTGCTTCTGTACCTCCTAGCATCTAGAGGAGGCAAAGACAATTAGTTATGAGCTTCGTGTCTATACACAGAAGCAAACAGTGGTGATGGCCATCAACCAAGTACAAACTGAGTACAAGGCTTCTACAGGAATGACCTCATCTAATCCTCACAACAAAATGCAATCCAAGTATTATCTTCTGAGTTTTAAAATGAAAGAGGTGCTTGTTAGGGACTCGCTGCCAACAGAGACCACCAGACGGAGCTTCGAGAAAAGGAATTTATTAGAGAATTCGGATCCGGGCCCCCACCAAACCAATTATAGATGGAGAGCCCCGATGCTTTGCTTTGGGGCTCTTTTATACCTAAGTGAAGGGGATGATTGAAACAAGGCAAGTTGGCAAAGCGGGATTGGGTACACAGCGGGCCAGGTTTATGACGCAGACTGTAACAAGATCCTGTTTCTCAGGCAACAAATTCCTGTTTCTCAGGGTAAGAACCTCATTCTTGGGTGCAGAACAAACATTGCGGTTTTGCTCAGTACATTTTTTCTCAGGCAGCAAGTGGGACTTTCCGCTCGGTTGAACCCTGGCTGCCCCTTTCTTAACCGTCAGGTTCCCTGCCGAGAAGTTTTCTTTTTCAGTGCTCAAGCTGAGAGCTGAGAGTTACAAAGTGGTAAGGATGGGGACTTCTCTGGTGGTCCAGTGGCTAAGACATTGTGATCCCAATGCAGGGAACCCAGGTTCAATCCCTGGTCAGGGAACTAGATCTCACATGGTGAAATGAAGAGTTTTCAGGCTACAACTCAAGATCCTGCATGATGCACCTGAGACCCAGTGCGTCCAAATAAAAATAAATATTTTAAAAAATATTTTAAAAAAGAAAGTGGTAAAGATGAAATTCACATCCAGGTCTGGTCTCTCACTGCACTTCTCCACCATCAGCTGCCCTGGAAAAGTATAACTGTCTCTCGTATTGAAAAGGAGAAAGAATTTCTCAGAGGGCTGCTTAGAGGGAGGGCCCTGTATTAAGGAATGAGCATAGCTGTCAATAACAGCTTTTGAGCAAACACAGAAACAGTTTACAGGTTATTTCTCATCTGGTTCCTAAATGCAAGCAGATAGCATCATGCCAAAGTAAAGTTTGGCAAGAAGGCATCCTACAGGGAGAATATCCAAGACATGACAGGTCATTGCTATTTTATTCTTAAACATGCTGATGTAAACGCACTCCAACAGAGAGACTTCTGGTCCACAGCGCTGTCATGGAGGCCCTGGCAATCTGAGTCTACGTTCTACCTCTGGCATCTGACTAATGAACTCCTAAGAGGTCAGCTCTGCTTCAGTTAACACCTGCCGGGAGGTAATGAGCTGCAGCTTGGACCAAAGTTAATTACCCAGGTTAGAGGCAGAGGGAAGCTGGGCTGAACCCATTTTAGCCAAACACAGAGCTGTCAAGAACAGGAACGAGATGTGTGTTTGCAAGGAACATGCAAAGGGGAAGTAGGAATAGTGGGACGTGTTTGGGAGGCTGTGAATTTCAATCAAGTACAACCTTAATTAGGACTGAAACAGCTAAAAAATTTTTTTATCATGTACTCCCATAAGTCCCAGGAATGCCCATCACCATCTCAGCCTGATCCTAGAACCTGGTACTCTTCAATCATTTACCATTTATTTATGAAACATCTTCATGGTGGCAGGGCCAGGCTCTGCCAACGATTGGATCCTGCTCTTGTGGGGCCTGCTTCTAGGATGTCTGAGCTCTGTCCCTCCCCTGGACAGCTAGGGAAAATGACCTCAGGAGAGTGTATGGAGACAAAGGCGTTCCAGCTTCCTGAGTGCCAAATGCTTGACATCCATAAACCTCTAGACCCCAAATTCTGGGGACAAGGGACTAGCCATTCTGTTGCTGCGTAGCTAAGGCTGAAACTGGAATCCCGTTCTGCCTGGCTGTAAATCCCAATTCATTCCACAGCATCTCACTGCTCTTTGACTAGACCATCGAGAGAGCTAAAGTCATCCATCTCATTCTTGCATTGAAAACGCCTCTCTGGGACTAATTGTAACGTTTCCCTTTCTTAGGAGAATCTCAAATGAAATAAATTAGCTCCCCTTTATTATACAAATATGACACAGTACTCATATACCAGCAGCTACTCTGATACCAACCTTGATTATTCAAACCCCTAATGAGGAGTAGAGATTGACCCAGCAATCTTGATATCAAATATGATAGAGGATCCAAAATGAGGTTGTCAATATAGCTCAAAGCAAACTCTAGCCCCTGAGGTCTGAGTTGGAGGTAAATTATATCACACGTTGCAAGCAACTGAAGAAGGAGATGAGAAGAAACTTGAGGAAGCAGATAGGAGAAGAGGCAACTGACAGCCCCACCGTGGAGGACACAGAAAACCTTGAAAAGCAGATGGACCTCAGAAAACTCATTATTCCTAAAAGCCAGCCCACTCAGCCCTGGATATTTCTAAAACCTCACAGTATCATTGAATGTGATGAAGTTCCCAGAGGTGACTGCATGCTGAAGAATACTAATAAGGCAGGGTTACCTGGACAGAACATTATTTGTATCAAGGTTCAATGTTAGTAAAACAGGATTGGTATGAGAGAAAATCTTTTTTTTTTCCCCATGCAATTTCCCCTCCTACTGACCAAAATTCTGGTAGATATTCAAAATTATCTAAAGGAAAATGGCCATGAATGCCCATAAACTAACATAGTGAATTTTGGTTTTATTTCTTTGGGTATGTCTATGGTCCCAACTAATTGCTTTAAAATACCTGTTTTATTTCCATTTCTCTTGAGATAGGTGCTTAGGACCATTGATTATGAAACTTACAGACTCACAAGGCATCTTCAAAGCAGATCGATGAATGGCATGATGGTGTCGTAAACTTTGGAAGGATCAGAGGTCACCTCGGATCCCTTTTGTTACATAAGTTGCCATAGTGATGAGAACCAAGGCTGGAAGGAGACTGGATATTAAAAATAATAGATACCATTTCTAGGGAACTTACAACATGACAGTCATGATGCTTTCACCTTTAATCTTCAGAAGGAGCCCATGGTCTGCTTTTTGCAGATGAGGAAACAGACAAAGAAAGTTAAGTAACTTGCACAAAGTCCATGATCTAGAGAATAACCTGAATTCAAATCTAGGTGGTCTGGCTCCAGAACTGTTCAGTTCAGTTCAGTCGCTCAGTCGTGTCCGACTCTTTGCAACCCCATGAATCGCAGCACACCAGGCCTCCCTGTCCATCACCAACTCCCAGAGTTCACTCAGACTCACATCCATTGAGTCCGTGATACCATCCAACCAGAACTGTTACTGACCCATTAATATCTGCTGCCTGGAAAACGTGGTAAAATTCGAAGATGCTTACAAGACGAATGCATAGTTTCCTTTCTAACTCCTATAACAGGATAAATATTCAGTAAGCCTGTCCCATCTTTTGGAAGCCAACATGGTCTCTTATAAAGTTACCCTGGGATCATGAAGGAATAGTCATTAAAGAGTGGCTCCAAGTACACACAATATTTTGAGATGTGCAGAAAAGCTGAATTCTTCCTTCCTAACCTATTTCAAAGGCAAGAAGCCAGCAAGGCAGAAATCTGTGGGGTTGAGTGGGGAAGGATAAGAGAAAAGAGGGCAACAGAGGATGAAATGGTTGGATGGCATCACTGATTCAATGGACATGAATTTGAGCAAACTCTGGGAGACAGTGGAGGGCAGGGGAGCCTGGCATGCTGTAGTTCATGGGGTCATAAATAGTCTGATATGACTTAGTAGCTGAACAACAACAAGGAGATAAAAGAATGTGTTTTTTGGTTCCATAATAAGTACATGTAGGCATCCCAAAACTATATATAGAAGTTCACAGATATCATCCTTTTCTATAGCACAGTATCCAATTATTCAAGATCTGGTCAAAGATAATAAATTACCATTTGACCCAGTCATTCAACATCTTGGTATTTATTCAAAAGAAATAAAAGTGTTATTCAAAGACTTGTAGACATGTATTCATAAAAGCTCATATGCAACAGACCCGAAGCAGAAACACCCAGCTGGGGTTGTGGAATGAGTGGAAGTGACTGGATAAACACATATATGATGCAATGCTGTGTGATACTAAAAGGTAATGAACTTTTGGCACTTCTCTGGTGGTCCAGTGGCTAAGACTCTGAGCTCCCAGTGCAGGGGTCTGGGGTTTGATCCCTGGTCAGGAAACTAGATTCTGCATGAGTATGAAAGTGTTAGTTACTTCCATTGTATCTGACTCTTTGTGACCCCATGGACTGTAGCCCACCAGGCTCCTCTGTCCTTGGGAGTCTCCAGGCAAGAATACTGAAGTGGGTTGCCATGCCCTCCTCTAGGGGAATCTGCTTCATCCAGGGATCAAACCTAGGTCTCCTGCCTTGCAAGCAGATTCTTTAGCTTCTGAGCCACCAGGGAAGATCCCACATATCACAACTAAAACTTAGCACAGCCAGATAAATAAATAAATATTTCCTTTTAAAAATAAAGATAATGAACTTTTGATATCTTCAACAACAATGATGAATCTCAAAAATCAATATGCCAAGTGAAAGAAGTCAGACAAAAAAAAAAAGAGCATATACTGTATGATTCTGTTGATCTAATATCCTGGAAAATGCAAGCCAGCCTATAAAGACAGAAAGCTGACCAGTGTCTCCCTGGGGATAAGAAGGAGTGGGGTAGAGGGAATTGTCAAGGGACAAGAGGAATTTTGGCAGGGGAGTGCCTTCTTATTTAACTTCTGATAGAGGAAACTACTTGTGCCAGACAAGAAGTCATGAAACCCAGAGGTATGACAATAGAACTTTAACTCGGAAAGATTAGATCAGAGGAAGGAGACACATAGGAGAAATACATAGAACAAAACTAAGCAACCAGATGGGCTTCCCAGGTGGCACACATGAAAAGAACTCACCTGCCAATGCAGCAGACCTGAGACTTGGGTTCAATCCCTGGGTTGGAAAGATCCCCTGGAGGAGGGCACAGCAACCCACTCTAGTGTTCTTGGCTGGAGAATCCCACGGACAGAGGGTCCTGGCAGGCTCCAGTCTGTAGGGTTGCACAGAGTCGGACACAACTGAAGTGACTTAGCACGCACAAGAGACCGGACAGAAGGCACTGCTATGACCTGGCTGCAGGTGCTGAAGGTGGGATTAAGCTGGTGGCCATGAGGAACCACGGGTGAAGAAAGAAGTCAAAGAACAGAGTCAGGCGTGGCCAGTGAGCAGCCCGCTGAGGACTGGAGACTAAGGTGCAGTGGGTGCAAATCGACGAGCCCTGTGGTTCAGAAGTTCCCACTGACACTCTTCAGAGCAAGGGAGAACTAGGTCAGGAGAAGCTCTGGCCAGCAGACACAAAGCTTCTGCAAGGAGCTTTGCTTTTCTTCTCCACATTGGAATTTCTGTGTCCTTTAACAGGGCAGGGCAGGCTACCCAGGATCACCTGGACTGGGAGAAAACCCAAAC
>SJYC01095285.1:0-63619 GCA_006408675.1 Madoqua kirkii
TTTGCCACTAGTACCACCTGGGAAGCCCCAAAGGAGCAGGCTGGGGGTATCCAATACCCTTGGTAACCAACCACTCCTAGGCCCCTGGAAGAGAACAGAAACTCTATATACCTTATGGCCTCATCTCCATAGGAAAGAAACTCTCTAGGCAGTTTGCTTTCTAAAGCTATGATGTTACAGAGATGTCTCAATAAAGAAGGGCAACCAGTTCTAATGAAGTGGGGACTGATGTGGACCTCACACATGACAGCGGATTGGGTTTGTCAAGTGAAGCTGGGTGACTGTCATGCTTGTTATGTCTACTGCCAGGAAAAGAGTTTGCACTCCTTTCTTGGGTTCTTAGAGCTAGAAAAGAGTTTTTTTAGCATCATGCAGTCAACCACGGACTTGGCCTCAGTCCACGAGGTTGCAAAGAGTCGGACACGACAGAGCGATGGAGGACACATTCACACATCCAGAAAGTTGTTGCTGTTTGCTGTTGTTTTTCAGCATTTGGAAATATTTAAGGCAAAATTCGGTCTCACCTAAACCTCATTTCCCATCTTTTCTCGGGAACAAAAGAGAGACTATAATATCATCTCGGAGGAAGTCTCGGAATTCCCGTCCCGTGGAGGTAGACCAACTTTAATAAAAGGTCGAATCTTGGTCTTTTAATCGTGTACGAATCTGACGGACCCTGTATTAAGAGAAATTATTAACCAAAGGGAACCGTGGAGACTCGTCGACCAACCTCTCTTTTTAGCTTCCACGGTTTCCTTCTGTGTGGTTTTATGGGTTCTGGCTTCTCAGACATGAGAAAGTGATAAAGGGAGCTAAGACTAGAAGAGCTGTTTATCCAGTTTACAGAGAAGAAGCTGCAGCCTGCGAAGCTGCCAGAACTACACAATGGATAAGGAGCCAGGGCTGGGATTTGAACCCCACACGCTGTGGTCTCCAAATCCAGGGTGGTTTTTTTGGTTTTGTTTTTTTTTTAGGCTACTTAGGAACCTACTTATTGACTCTCCTATTTCTGAGGGATCATTGTCTAGCCATTTTGTATTTATCTCTGCACACATGTAAATCTGGCCAGTGAGTCTTGAAGTCTAAGTGGACTGGGGGTGGACTATGGGAAAGAGGAGTCTATGGAGAAGAAGAAAGACAGCCAATATTTACAACCTCTTTTCTGACTGTGGGCTGCATTGCCTTTATGTGATGCCTGGAATTGTAGCAGCCTTCTTGAGGCCATGAGGTAAGAATAAACCCTGCCCGATGATGGCATTTCAGAAAGAGGAAAAGAACATGAACGCTTGTCATTACGTACCTTAGTTTTTCAACCATGGATAAACCTAGAAGATCCCCTGTCCTTGGGTGATGGAAAATAGACTAGATCTCTGCTCTGTGACTACCAGTACAATAACTTTGACAGGAAAACTACAGGAAGCCAAAGAACGCCAAGGACTGGCAGGAGCTACGAGGAGCTAGGAGAGAATTCTCCTTCAGAGCCTCCTAAGGAAACCAAGCCTAATGACACCTTGACTTTCGGTTTCTACCTACATTTCTGTTGTTTTAGGGATCATAATTGTGGTAACTTGTTAGGGCAGCCCAGGAAGTGAATACAGAAATCATGACTCAGTTGACTCAAAGAACTGCCGTTGTTCTGGTCTGAATTGGGCTACATGTTGGCACCCCATCCAGCTCTTGAGGAATCAAGCCAGATTCTTCTGAGCTTGTCCTTTCTCTGGAAACATCTGCCTCTCAACTCTGAATATTCTAGGAAATGTACAAGAGACCATCATTGTGTTGCAATTCAATACACTTGAATTCACTCCACTTGAAAAGATTACATCTGTATGTTTGAAAATTCCGTTCAATTGTTGAGCGTGTCTTGGCATCCGTTCTCGCACTGAGCTCAAATTATCTTTATGGTATTATCAAAATTCAACAGTAGCATTAATTGTGCTGGGTCCAACTCTAATGGCTTCAAATAATTATTAGCAATTGCTCATAATCTCTTTTGGAAATCCTAAATATATACCTATTTTTTAAGACATTCAGTCACTGGGGCTGGAAAGGATACAGATTTCCATTCTTAGGCTAACATAAAACAGGGCATTATTCAGGAAAGTTAAAGTCTGTGGGTGGGTGGATGCCAATTTGGAATATTGATTGTTTTGATGGGTAGGCTAAGCCTTGTTGGGATATCAAGCCTCCACTTTCAGACGTGAGGCTCAAAATAAGATGTGGGGTGTGAAGAAGAAACTGTTTCACTTTGTTCTCTTAGTCATCTAAGTCTCTCTCTTTCCACTCATTTCTCAGATCCCCATCATCTTTTATTAATGCCTTAAAACATTTGAGTGATCTTGACTGGTCTAAGTCTATGGTTGGTTGACCAGTTGGCTGGGGCTGGTAGACCTAGGATAACCTCACTCATATGCTTGGTTGTTGGCTGAGGTGGAGGGTGAGTGGGCCGCATGTCATCCATCATTCAGCAAGCTGGCTTGGCCTTGTTCACATGGTACCTGGTGAGTTTCCAAGAATGAGAGTGGAACACAAGACATCCTGAGACCTCAGCTGGGAACCAGCAGAGCTAATCCCACCACATCCTAGTGACTAAAGAGAATGCTGGGGCCAGACCATATTTATGGACTTATGGACTTTCAACCAATCAATTTCTACTTTTTAAAAGAAAAGCTTCCTTTTTCTTTAAATTTTATTTTTATTTACTTATTTGGCTGGGCCTAGTCTTAGCTGTGGCATGCAGGATCTTTAGTTGCAACATGTGAACTCTTAGCTGCAGCATGGAAGATCTAGTTCCCTGATCAGGGATCAAACCCAGGCCCCCTGCATTGGGAGCTCAGAGTCTCAGCCACTGGACCACCAAAGTAGTTCCTTGCCAATTCTTTATTTTATTTTTTGACCATGCCGTGGGTCTTGTTCAATTTAGTTCCCCAACTAGGGACTGAACCTGAGCCCTTGGCAGTGAGAATGCAGAGTTCTAACTGCTGGACCACCAGGGAATCCTCTTATTTTACTGTTTTAATGCACTAGTTGCAAATGACTTCTCTTCTAGTAATGGAGTGATTAAGAGTGAGGGCCTTAGAATCAGACTTCTTGAGTTCGTATCCTGGCTCTTTCTATGGGCTGTGTACCCTTGGGTGAATTACTCAGTCTCTCTGTGTATCAGTTTTGTCCATGTATTAAAGGGAATGATAATGGTATTAATAATAGGATCTACATAACAAGGTTGTCAAGATTAAATGAGTTTGTTGAAGTGAAGCCTGAGGACTGAGCTTCATACAGTGGGTGCTCAATAAACATTGTCATTATTTTTACTGAAAAAAAAAATAAAAAAATAAAAGGTTCATTCATTTATTTATTTATTTAGGCTGCACTGGTCTTTGTTGCTGTGTGTGGGCGGGGGTGGAGAAGCAGACCCTTCCCTCTTGATCAGAGAAACTGCAAGGCCACATTGCAAAGTTATGGATGCCAGGAGTGGTGAAGACTTGGAGACACTTTTGAACTCAGTCTAGCATACATGTGTGTTGTAGATAAAGAAATCACAGGACTTCCCTGATGGCTCAGTGGTTAAGAATCTGTCTGCCAGTGCAGGGGACACAGGTTCGATCCCTGGTTCAGGAAGATCCCACACGCCTCAGAGCAACTAAACCCATATGCCACAGCTATTGAGCCTGTGTTCTAGAGTCTACACTCTGCAAAAGGAGAAGCTACCACAATGAGAAGCTTGTGTACTGCAATGAAGAGTAGCCTCTGCTCATGGCAACTAGAGAAAGGCTGCACACACAACAAAGACCTAGCCCAGCAAAAATAAATAAATAAATAAATATTTTTTTAAAAGTAGAAATTGCAAAAAAAAAAAAATTCCAGAGCTCAAGCGTGGGAACACTACATCACCAGTGGGCACACTACTTCCCTTTACCAGCCCCCGTGGGTAGTATCAGGCTTCCCTTGTGGCTCAGCGATAAAGAATCAGCCTGTAATACAGGAGCCAAGGAGGACGCAGGTTTGATCTCTGGGTCAGAAAGATCCCAGAGGAGGAGGGCATGGCAACCCATTCCAGATTCTTGCCTGGGAAGTCCCATGGACTGAGCAGCCTGGTGGGCTACAGTCCATAGGGTCACAAAGAGCCAAACATGACTGAAGCAACTTAGCACCCATGCATGCACATGGTCAGCATCATCTTTGCCTGATTGGTTGAAGTCCTAGAGAAAGCCATTAACTTCATTTGCTCCTGAGTCACTCAGTCTGCAAAATAAACCTGAGATCTTCTGTGTCTTCTCCTTCTGTCTGATTTCAATTAACTACAGCCAGAAATTCCAGGAGGAGAAGAGGGTGACAGAGGATGAGATGGTTGGAAGGCATCATCAACTCAATGGACATGAGTTTGAGCAAACTCTCAGAGGTAGTGAAGGACAGGTAAACCTGGTAGGCTATAGTCCACAAGGTCACAAAGAGTCGGGCACAATTGAGAGACTGAACAACAGAAAAGAGCTCCCAGAGCACAGATACCAGCAGCTTCCGTGGCAACAGCAAAGCTTCCATGGATTGGTCCTCCCTTGCCAAGGTTTTCCTTCCAACTAAGAAGTGATGAACCTCCCCATGCAATTTGAGCCTCCTGCCCTTTCTCCACCCCTTTTTCCAGGGCTGAGGTCCGTCTCTTGTGAGAGATGAATACCCGGGTCTATGCTCGCAGCCAGGTGATGGGGTAAACATCTGGACCTGATATTTGAATTGCACTCATTCTTGCTGCTGCTGGTTGGGAGTCTGTTTTCTTAGGAATCTGTGTGAAAAGGAATCCAGAAAGAGGCATGGGTCCTGGGGAGGATGGAGAGAATGGCTTTTTAACTTTAATGAAAGGGAAAAAATCAATCCATGGAACCAGGGCAGAAGCAGACACTGTGGTTTCTGTTTGCCCAGCCTCAAGTCCTCCATGCCTTCCAGAACCCTAACCCTCCTTTGGGTTTCCCTGATGGCTCAGTGGTAAAGAATCTGCTTGCCAAGGCAGGGGATGTGAGGAATGCATACCATGAAACTAACAATTTGAAAATGAGTAATATGGATTCCTCTTCATCCACATCTCCATTTCTCCCCATAATTTCCACTAACCCAAGCACAGCACAGCACAGCGCCTCACGCAGTGCTGTGGCCCCTCACTCCTCTTGTTTTTGGATCTTTAGCCCTCCCCCTTAAGAGAAGAGCTATGTACACAAGGGGCATCTCTCTTTCTTCTCTCTGAAACACACCAATAGCCACAAGCTCATCTTCTACCCTAAATGGCTCTCCAATGCATTATTTCAGACACAAAACAAAATTCATGGCCAGATCCTAAAGCAATATTTTCTCTTTATATCTTCACAGAAAAATATCAAGTAGGAAATATGCTAACATATTAGTGGTGGTTGGTTGGATTTTAGGTGATTTTTATTCTCTTCCTTAAAAACCATGTTTCTAACTAATTTTCAGTGGAAGATATATTACAGTGTTGCATAAGTATCCCAAAAAAGAAAATAAAGAATAAAACTTCATTTATAGCCCACATAATGGTTAGGACCATTCTTATAGGACCACTTATTCTTAGACTCACAGAACCTGAGCTTTTCTGACAGTATGTAGGTTCAGGGCTCTGGAAGTGAATCTATGACATCTGAGCCTAGATTCTCTGGAAGGACTACAGGGTCACTTTTTCCCACTAAAGATTGATACTCAGAACTCAGAGAGGTTGAGCAATTTCTCCAAGGTCACACAGACAGCAAGAAGTAGAGCCAAGATTCAGACTCAACGGTCTGACTCAAGATAACGGTCAACAAGGGCTTAATTTGCAAAATACACTAACGCTCATACAATTCAGTAACAACAATGACAAAAAAGAATCCAGTTGAAAAATGGGCAGAAGACCTAAACAGACATTTCTTTAAAAAAGACATATACCATGGCTGATTCGTGTTAATGTATGGTAAAAATCACCACAGTATAGTAAGGTAATAAGCCTCCAATTATAATAAATAAAAATTAATTAAAAAAAAGACACAGATGGCCAATCAGCACATGAAAAGATGCTCATCATTACTAATTATTAGAAAATATGAATCAAAGCTACAACACAATACCACTGAACACTGGTCAGAAAGGTCATCATGGTGCACAGGATGATCCAGGGGGATGATATGGAGTGGGAGGTGGGAGGGGGCTTCGGCATTGGGAGATCATGTATACCTGTGGCTGATTCATGTTAATGTATGGCAAAACCAATACAGTATTGTAACGTAAGATAAAGTAAAAATAAAATAAAAAAAAACAATTATGGTGTTTCACAAATAAAGCATGATGTTGAGGGGGGAAAAAAAAGTCTATAAGTAATAAATGTTGAAGAGGGTGTAAAGAAAAGGGAATCTTCTTACACACTGGTGGGAATGTAACTTGTTGCAGCCAGTACGAAGAACAGTATGGAAGTTCCTCAAAAGATTAAAAATAAGAATTGCCATATGATCCAGCAATTCCACTCTTAGGCATATACCCACACAAAACTGCAATTCGAAAAGATACATGTATTCCTGTGTTCATAGGAGACTATTCACAATAGCTAAGACATGGAAGCAAGCTAAATGTCTATCAACAGATGAATGAACAAAGAAGATGTGGCACACACATACTACGGAATATTACTCAGCCATAGAAGGATTGAAATAATACCACTTGCATAGATACATAGATGTACCTAGAGATAATTATACGAGCCAGAGGAAGCCAGAAAGAGGAAGATAGATAGAATATAATATCATTTACGTGCGGAAATCTAAAATACAATGCAAATGAACCTATCTGCAAAACAGAAACAGACTCGCAGACATACAGAACAGACTGTGGTTGCCAGGGGGCAGTGGGGTGGGAGAGGGAGGGTCTGAGAATTTGGAATTTGCAGGTGCAAACTTGTTTGTATAGAATGGGTAAATAGCAAGGTCCTGTATGGTACAGAGAGCTATATTCAATAGGCTGTAATAAGCCATAACGGAAAGGAATAGGTAGATAGATAGATAGATAGATAGTTAGCTGAGTCACTTGGCTGTGCTGCAGAAATTAATACAGTCTTGTAAATCAACTGTACTTTGATAAAAATTTAAAAATAAAGGCAATAGTCTTTTCATTGCTGTAAATCTCTACCCAGAAAACTTGAAGCTAGAGATTCAAGGATCCCAGCCTGTGGAGAAAAAGATACCTGAGGACGCTGGAAAACACTTGGCCAGGTTATCATTTGTGATTTTTGCAGGGTTTCCTGACATAAAGCGTGAGTGTAGAGGCACAGGACAGGCTGCTGGAGGGACTGGCCCCCTCCCACTTCACCCCCTAGCAGCATGCCTGTCCAGCACTCCTAATCACCACCTGAAACATTTCACCCGTGTGGAATGATGCTGAGGATAACCTCCAGAGCAATTACTCCTATCAAATGATGTGGCTGAAACATGGCCTTTTGAAAATGAATGTGATCAGACTCAATTTGGCTATAGTCATTCATGACACTGACTCATCAAACTTTTATTAGAACTAAAGGATGGTCGCCATGGTTTTCTGCCTGGGACTTTATGACCAAGTCCCCCTACCCCGACTCTGGAGCAAAAGCAACGTGAGCTATGGGGGATGTGTCTGCATCTGTATGCGTATTTGTGATTATGTTCTTGATCGAGGGGTCAGGAAGACAGATCCCACACTAGGGAGGGCAGATTATCTCCTCCAACTTCTTCCTTCTAGGTTTGAGCTCTGTTGTATCTAGAAGGCAGTTAAGCATCAAATCTTGAAGTGATAAGACCTTGGTTATGAATAATCATGCTAAAATGGTGATATCATATACATTAGTTTAAGAAATGAATCAGATTGTCTTGTTCCTTTGATCATTCATTTCACAAGCGTTTTTTATATATCTACCTGTGCTGGGCACTGGGTTAGGTGCTGGGTCTCTAGTGGTTACTGAGATAGGATCCTTGCTTTCATAAAGTTTCAAGTCAAGTTGAGGAAGAGAATGAATATATGAGCAACAACATAGCAAAGGGGATGGGTGATGTGAAGAAAACAAAGCTGAGTGGGTGTCAGAGGGGTGGGAGAGGGTTGTAGGGGAGGGCTTAGGGAAGCCCCCTCTGCGGAAGTGACTCAGCTAAAGCCTGAAGGAGGAGAATGAATCAGCGTGGGGATTTCTGGGAGATGAGTTACAGGGAGATACTGCTATTTACTAGTGTGACCCTGGGAAATTTCTTAGCCTCCCTAGAACTCAGTGTACTCCCTTATGAAATGGGATAATAAAAGGCCATTGTCATGACTGAACATCTTAATCCATATGAAGCACAGTGGGTGGGCCTGAACCATAAGAAACTAATGATACTTGTTCTGACCTACAAAACAGTAATTTTGATTCTTCACCTGTATCTCTATAAATGACAACTGTTACTACTCATGACCTGTTGTTTATTGAGCGCTTGTTATGTGGCAGGCACCATACAGTCTACCTTTTCTGGACACGGTCTCTAATCTCTACATTTTAACAAAGAACCCATTCAGTTCAGTTCAGTTCAATTGCCCTGTTGTGTCCGACTCTTTGTGACCCCATAGGTTGCAGCATGCCAGGCCTCCCTGTCCAGTATCAACTCCTGGAGTTCATTCAAACTCATGTCCATCGAGTCAGTGATGCCTTCCAGCCATTCATCCTCTGTCATCCCCTTCTCCTCCTGCCCCCAATCCCTCCCAGCCTCAGGATCTTTTGCAATGAGTCAACTCTTCGCATGAGGTGGCCAAAGTACTGGAGTTTCAGCTTCAGCATCAGTCCTTCCGAAGAACACCCAGGGCTGATCTCCTTTAGGATGGATTGGTTGAACCTCCTTGCAGTCCAAGGGACTCTCAAGAATCTTCTCCAGCACCACAGTTCAAAAGCATCAATTCTTCAGTGTTCAGCTTTCTTCACAGTCCAACTCTCAAATCCATACATGACTACTGGAAAAACCATAGCCGTGACGAGATGGACCTTTGCTGGCAAAGTAATATCTCTGCTTTTGAATATGCTGTCTAGGTTGATCATAACTTTCCTTCCAGGGAGTAAGCATCTTTTAATTACATGGCTGCAGTCACCATCTGCAGTGATTTTGGAGCCCAAAAAAACTGTTTCCACTGTTTCCGCATCTATTTCCCATGAAGTGATGGGACTGGATGCCATGATCTTCGTTTTCTGAATGTTGAGCCTTTAGCCAACTTTTTCACTCTCCTCTTTCACTTTCATCAAGAGGCTTTTGAGTTCCTCTTCACTTTCTGCCATAAGGGTGGTGTCATCTTCATATCTTTGGTTATTGATATTTCTCCCAGCAATCTTGATTCCAGCTTGTGCTTCTTCCAGCCCAGCGTTTCTCATGATGTACTCTGCATAGAAGTTAGATAAGCAGAGTGACAATATACAGCCCTGATGTACTCCTTTTCCTATTTGGAACCAGTCTGTTGTTCCATGTCCAGTTCTAACTGTTGCTTCCTGACCAGCACATAGATTTCTCAAGAGGCAGGTCAGATGGTCTGATATGCCCATCTCTCTCAGAATTTTCCACAGTTTATTGTGATCCACACAGTCAAAGGCTTTGGCATAGTCAATAAAGCAGAAATAGATGTTTTTCTGGAACTCTCTTGCTTTTTCCATGATCCAGTGGATGTTGGCAATTTGATTTCTGGTTCCTCTGCCTTTTCTAAAACCAGCTTAAACATCTGGAAGTTCACGGTTCATGTATTTTTGAAGGCTGGCTTGGAGAATTTTGAGCATTACTTTACTAGCGTGTGAGATGAGTGCAACTGTGTGATAGTTTGAGCATTCTTTGGCATTGCATTTCTTTGGGATTGGAATGAAAACTGACCTTTTCCAGTCCTGTGGCCACTGGTGAGTTTTCCACATTTGCTGGCATATTGAGTGCAGTACTTTCACAGCATCATCTTTCAGGACTTGAAATAGCTCAACTGGAATTCCATCACCTCCACTAGCTTTGTTCATAGTGATGTTTTCTAAGGCCCACTTGACTTCACATTCCAGGATGTCTGGCTCTAGGTGAGTGATCACACCATTGTGATTATCTGGGTTGCGAAGCTCTTTTTTGTACAGTTCTGCTGTGTATTCTTGCCATCTTTTCTTAATATCTTCTGCTTCAGTTAGGTCCAGACCATTTCTGTCCTTTATCGAGCCCATCTTTGCATGAAATATTCCCTTGGTATCTCTAATTTTCTTGAAGAGACCTCTAGTCTTTCCCATTCTGTTGTTTTCCTGTTTTTGCACTGATTGCTGAGGAAGGCTTTGTTATCTTTCCTTACTATTCTGTGGAACTCTGCGTTCAGATGCTTATATCTTACCTTTTCTCCTTTGCTTTTCACTTCTTTTCTTTTCACAGCTATTTGTAAGGCCTCATCAGACAGTCATTTTGCTTATTTTGCATTTCTTTTCCATGGGGATGGTCTTGATCCCTGTCTCCTGTACAATGTCACGAACCTCCGTCCATAGTTCATCAGGCATTCTGTCTATCAGATCTAGGCCCTTAAATCTAGTTCTCACTTCTACTGTATAACCATATTATGAGCTGCATTTTCTAAAAGAAGGAATCAAGGCTCTAAGTAGTGAAGTACCTTTCCCAGGCCCACACAGCCAGTACCTGGGATTGTCTGACCCCAAATCAATGCAGTTTCACCCCACAACCACAGCCTTCAGGATCCCAGTACAGCCAATCTGCACTGAAGATACACACTTGAGATTTGTTGAGAAAATGGAAATTGGGCTTTACTTTCTATTTCTGTGATGACCCAGGGTCATTCTAAATCCTAAAGGCATCCCTAGACATCTCATAAACTAATTTTCAGAAAGACATTTAAAAAGGTTAAGGAAGGACTTCCCTGGTGGTCCAGTGGTTAAGACTCCACGCTTCTAATGCAGGGGCTGTGGGTTCAATCCCTGGGCGGGGAACTAAGATCCTACATGCTGTGCAGTGCAGCCTAAAATAAAATGTAAAAAAATAAATAAAAATAAATGAACATGGGATAGTATCTTTAAAAATAAATAAAAAAGCTAAGGAGCATCCTGCAAGCAACACTGTCATATCTGAGCTGGGATTTGTTGGAAGGTGAAGAGCATGCTTGTTTAGTCTGCAAGACTCCTCTGTCCATGGGATTCTCCAGGAAATTCTGGAGTGGGTTGTCATTTCCTTCAACAGGGGATCTTCCTGACCCAGGGGTTGAATCTGAATCTGTGTCTTCTGTATTGCAGGTGGATTCGTTACCTGCTGAGCCATCGGGGAAACCCTGGAGGGCCAAGACAGAAACCCTAAACAAGCCTTAACATAGAATACCCCTGACATCCACTGGGCAGCTTTAAACAAACTGATGCCTGGATCCCACCCTGGGAATGTGGGCTTGATTAGGCCTGGGATAGATATTTTTTCAAGTTCCCCAGATGATACTATCATGAAGCTAGGTTTGAGAACAATATGTAAGCCACATGTAACCAGCAAGCATCTGGCCAGCGCAGCAGGGTGTCAGGGCACGGCAGCTGCTTGGGACATGAGCGGTTACCCTCTTTAATACACAAGACACCTAGTGCAAAGCCAGACAGTATCAGGACCATCACTCCAGAATGACAGGTACCCTCTTCTTCTTTGAACTCTACCATAAGAGAAAGGTAGCAAGGGAGAAACCAGCATATCCCCCCTGGTTAAGAGCAAGAATACTGACTGCGAACACCTGGATCCCTGCTCTGCTCCTTACTTGCTGTGTGACCATGAGCAAGTTACCAAACCTCTCTGGCTTCAATTTTCTTATGTGTAAAATGTGAATATTGAAGCCTTACTCGTGAAGGTATTACGCTCTCTGATGGATATATATGAAATGGCAACTCACTCCAATATTCTTACCTTGAAGATTTCATGGACAGAGGAGTCTGGCAGGCTACAATCCATGGGGTCGCAAAGAATCGGACACAACTGAATGGCTAAGCACACACACACACCTACACATCACAATATCTAACAGTTCACGAAGCCTGTTCTTTAGTGACCTAATTAGGCTAGTTGTCAATACTATCTTTGATTCCCAGGTTAGAACAGGTGAATCAAGTCTTCTAAAATCTCCACTTTGTCAACACACTTGTGAAAGTAGTAAAGCATGTTTTGCGGTGTCTGTATACCTATTTAAGGGACTTTCCTCAAAAGATAGTAACCTAAGAAGAAAGGAACATTATTTAAGATGCAGGATTCCAATTTCCATGCAATGGTATTCTTGAATTGCCCAATCAGAAAAATTCTCTACAAATATATATTTGTCTATATATAAACAATTATATAATATTATAGTTATCATACATATGTATTTATGGTATAAATATAAATAATATGTTTATATGTTATAAACATATTATAATAACTATATATATATTTGGCAATATGCCTGCTTGATGTCTAGTAAGTATTCAAATAATGATGTTATTTTTAAAAGACAGACAGCAGTAATTATGAAGTATCTACCCGCCTAGTTGCTATGATGGGCACTTTCCTGTGTTATTTCCCTTCATCCTCACCACCGTCCGGAAGCTGGTAGTCATCCTCATACACATGAGGAAACTGAGGCTCAGGTTGATTAACTAGCTGTCAGGATCACACACACAGGAAATGGTGAAGCTGGAAATAGGACTCAGGCATGACTTTTTGCTCCACCACTGAGCCTCTCAAAGATTCAGCCTCAAATGTGAAAAGGGAAATTACTCCCTGAGCCCAACCAGGTGGGTTAACTGTTCAACCTCATCTCTCTCTGCAGACAGAGCTCTGCTGGCAGCTTAAAAGCATTCCCATTGCCTTGCTGGACCCCATTTCTGATGTTTCTGAAGGTTTCCCACAATAAAAGTAAAGCCAGAGGACGTCCTTCATTAAAACTCCCTCATCCTGTTCCAGGATGGCTCATCTGCCAGAACCTGATTTAGGCACAGAATCCTGGTGAGTGAAAGAGGAAAAGTTCAGAAACATGAGCAAGTTCTAAGATTCCTGTGCCTCAGTTGGGAGAGCCTTCAATATGATTTTTTTATTCTTCACTCAAATAAGCTCTTAATTAGAGATTCTGATTCAGTACCTATGGATGGGGCCAGAAATCTGTATTTAAACAGGCATCCCTGGCAATGTAGTGTCCATGGGCTTTACCATGGGAGTGAGCAGTGGGGAGGGAGTCTCAGGAAATGCTTGGTGCCATATTTAAAGCCTCAACTTTGTTCTCTGTGATCCCAGGGGCTCAGCAATTGCTGGGCCAGTAGTCTCCAGAGACATGTGAGTTGGGAGCCAGTCCCTTGGGGAGCAGCCAAAAGAGTTGGTGTCCTAACCCTTTGATTCGCGGTAACAAGTTAGCAATTAGAGATCCCCTCCTGGCTGTGTGGCTTCCTCGCTGGCTCAGAAAGTAAAGCATCTGCCTGCAATGCAGGAGACCCAGGTTTGATCCCTGGGTTGGGAAGATCTCCTGGAGAAGGAAATGGCAACCCACTCCAGTACTCTTGCCTGGAAAAGCCCATGGATGGAGGAGCCTGGTAGGCTACAGTCCATGAGGTTTCAAAGAGTTGGACATGACTGAGTGACTTCAATTCACCTGGTTGTACAGATGTCAGAGTTAGGCCATAAAAAAGGCTGAATGCTGAAGAATTAACGCTTTTGAATTGTGGTGCTGGAGAGGACTCTTGAGAGTCTCCTAGACTGCAAGGAGATCAAATCAATCAATCCTAAAGGAAATCAACCCTGAATGTTCATTGGAAGGACTGATGCTTGAAGCTGAAGCTCCAAGACTTTGGCCACCTGATGTGAAGAGCCGTCTCATTGGAAAAGACCTTGATGCTGGAAAAGATTGAAGGCAAAAGGAGAAGAGGGTGGCAGAGGATGAGATGGTTAGAGAGCATCACCAACTCAATGGACATGAATTTGAGCAAACTCTGGGAGATAGCAGAGGACAGAGGATCCTGGCATGCTGCAGTTCATGCAATCACAAAGAGTCAGACATGACTTACTGACTGACAACAATAATAACAACCCAGTTGTATGGTGTTTTCTCAGTTACCCCACATACAGGAGTCTCTCTAGTAGTTTCTAGATTTCTCCAGAGGGAGCTGATCTGTGCCATAGCCAAAAAAAAAAAAAACAACCCAAAAAACAGTAGGCACAAGGGGTGAATTCACACCTGGCCCCTGTGAGTTGCTCAGTGACAGTTAGTCCCTAGGTTCTGTCTGGGGAGAGAGACAATGCATAAACTTTGGGCCAAGTGGCATTTCTTACCTGGTTGTGAGCACATCTTGTCTGCATCGTTGTATTTCATCTAGAGGTAGGCAGTGCTCAAAAACCTCTTTTCAGGTGATTCTGCCAATGCATCCATTTTCCTTTCCCTGTAGGACATTTGGAATGGCCAGATGGGTAAGATGGGGATTCCATATCAGTTTTGGTTTATGAATGTCGACAGGGCTGTTTATTCACTGGGACCATTTTACATATGGCTCTTATAGTCTCATCATCACCATCGAAATGTTTTCCAGGGTGTTCCCCTGAACAGAGTCCTTTGCGCATCTGAATGCATGCACTGTGGGCCACGGTGGTCAGTGCAGAGCAGTTATACATTCCAGCCACAAGTTTTTCCCCTTCCTTGGACATGCCACACCCCATTTTTCTAGAAGGGCTTTGCACAGGCTCTTCTCCATGTCCAAATGGCCTGCTTCACCTTCTTCATCTAGTTAACTCCCACTCAGTCTTCATGTAATCACAGATGACTTTCCTGACCTCCTAGCCTAGATCATATTGCTTTGCTGTGCCTTATTTAATAACCACATGCTTTCCTTCAGAAGTTTTACCTCACTTTGCAATTGGAGGTCAGTTAGTGAGATTGTTTGGGTCTTTTCCATTAGACCAGGAGCTCTTCTCATTCATCATAAAGGTTCCCAAGCCTTATGTGATGTTTGGCTCAAAGATATTCAATAAACATCAATGAAAAGAAGGAGGAAAGGAAGGAAGAAATGAAAGAGGGAGGGGAAAATGAAGGGAGGACAAGAAGAAGGAGAAGGGACGGATTAGATTCATGATTAAAAGAGAAACCCTTAGAACTTGGAAGCAAGATCCTCTCTCTTTCTCTGTGATCAGAAATTGTCCTTTAGGTGTTTGTGTCCTGAGATTGTTGACCCTGGAAAAACTCAAAATGAGTCTTATCATTCATTATCTTGGCTGGTCAGAGTGGCATTCAAAAATTGGGTATCAGATGAAGAGAGGACAGGTTTGTCATTGATCAAATATCTTTGGTGAGCTGTGTTTGGGGTCAGGCAGTTCGCCCATGGGATGTTCTGACCCTCTGCTAGCTGTGTGGCCAGCCTGCTCTTGCCGCACTACCATGCTGTTGCTGCTGCTGTTTAGATGCTTAGTCATGTCCAGCTCTTTGCACTCCCACAGACTGTGCACACTAGGCTCCTCTGTCCATGGGATTTCCCAGGCAAGAACACGGGAGTGGGTTGCCGTTTCATTCTCCAGGAATCTTCCTGACCCAGGGATCGAACCCATGTCTCCTGCACTGGCAGGCAGATTCTTTATCTCTGAGCCACCTGGGAAGCCCAGCAGCACCTACTGTACTCTGGAGTAGTTGTCTGCTTGTCAGTCTTTCCAACTAGACTTCAGGCACTCAGAACATGAGGACCTTTGTCGAGAGGGTTCCACATTAAACATTGCTGTGCGGTAAAGGAATGGAGACCAGATGGTTCTGTGCATGATCCTGCAGGGAAACAAATTTGAAAACACAGCAACAATCAGAGTGAGAGAGCTCAGATAAAGAGCTCAGAATTGTTTAGTAAATAAAGGAATAGTGCTCCCTGTAAGCGCCCATTATGAAAAAGCTGAGAGTTGAAGAGTTGCACGTTTTGTTTGTTTGCTTGTTTATCTTTTCTCTTCTTTCTTTCTTTTTCTTTTTACTAGCACAGGAGAAATGAACAGAGCAGAGAAGGCTGGTAATTAGTTAAGCTGCCACTCACAGAATGAGGAAACAGAGCCACACGTTAGATTGAACGCCTACCGCACACCCGAGTGTTGGGCTGGGCAGACGGCACAGGGCGGTGAATAGGGTATTGGTTCTGCAGTCAGGATGATCTGGGCTCAAGCTCTAGTTCCACAAGTTCTTAGCTCTGTGACCCTGGACACCATTGCCTCATACCTTGGTTTTCTCAGAAAAGAAGTGAAAAAATATGCCTACTATATTGAGTTGTTGTAAAAATTAATAATTGACAAAGATGCAACAAGCAAAAAGAAACTGATTAAAACAGATGGCAAATGGAAAATGCCTTGCATACTGCAGATTGGGTGCTTTGGAGGAGGCTTTCTGAGAAGAGGACATTTACCTCATCATCTAGAGAGTGAATAAGAGACAGTGGAGGAAGCAGGAGAGGAATCTTAGACTATTCAGTGCCAGTTGTGGAGGGTCCAATGCATAGCATGTCTGGAGTACAGAGAAGAAAAGAGGTATATAGGGACTTCCTTGGAGAAGGCAATGACACCCCACTCCAGTACTCTTGCCTGGAAAATTCCATGGACAGACGAGCCTGGTGGGCTGCAGTCCATGGGGTCACTGAGAGTTGGACATGACTCAGTGACTTCACTTTCACGTTTCACTTTCATGCATTGGAGAAGAAAATGGCAACCCACTCCAGTGTTCTTGCCTGGAGAATCCCAGGGATGGGGGAGCTTGGTCGGCTGCTGTCTATGGGGTCACACGGAGTTGGACACGACTGAAGTGACTTAGCAGGGACTTGGTAGTTCAGTGGCTAAGGCTCCGAGCTCCCAGCACAGGGGGCCTGGGTTCAATCCCTGGCCAGAGAACTAGATTCCATATGCACAACTAAAGATCTCGTGTGCCACAACTAAGACCCAGCACAGCCACATAAATATTTTTGAAAAAAGAAAAGTGGTATACAATTTAGGCAGAGTTTGAATCACATTGTGCCTTAAAGGTCACTGATGGAGGTGGACTTCATTCCAAGGGATGAGTAGGAAATAGATTGAGGATGAAGGCAAGGGTGGAAGCAGAGAGACCACTGCTGTTGCAGTGGTGGAGGTAGAAATGGAGAGAGGTGGATGGAGGGAAGGAGGCAGGGTGGGATGGGTGAGTGGGGTGGGGGCTGAGGGAACCAGGTCAGAGAAGGGCTCTCTGCTTTCTGTTTTGGGCTTGACAGGCGGTGCCGCCACCCTCTGCAGTGGGGAGGGCCGCAGGATGAATGACACACTTTAGGATGAGATGAAGATTTTAGTTTGGGGAGTGTTAAGTCTAGACTACAGTTAGACATCCAAATGGAAATGTCAAGTAGGCAAAAAAAAAAAAAAAAAAAATTACAAGTCTGAAGCTCTCGAGGGAGATCTAGACCAGAAATATGAATTTGAGGATTGTCAGCCTACAGCCTGTGCTGAATGCCACGAGATGGACTGGGGACATAGAATACAGGGAGAAAGAATACCCTGAGGAAAGGAGATTGAGCCTCATGGGTTTTGTAATTACACACACATACACACATACGCATGTGCATGCACACACACACACACACACACATACACATCTGCCATGGATGATGAACTGGGCACAAAGCTATTTGAATTCTGCCTCTGCCCTTTACAATCTTTGAAATTTTGTGCAAGTTACCCACACCTCTTTTAACCCCATTTCCCTTATCCACAAAACAGGAGGATGTTATGAGCATTAGAAATGATATGTACTAATACCCTGGGTATGTCATAAAGGCACACAAATGATAAAAGGCTTGGGGGCTGGTTCTTCTCTGATACCCTCCCCCACCAACTTCCCAGCTTCTGTCCCCAACTCTGCAACTCCTTGATTCATGCCATATGCATTCCTAATCTCCTTCCAAACCCCCAGCAGCAAAAGGCAGATCACTGATAACTCTCTGTGGGGTTTCTTTGATTTCCGATATTCCTCCACTTTCCTGCCTCCGAGTAATAGCTGGCTCATCTGAACAATCTCCAAACTTCTCAAGTGGAAAACAAATAGACTATTCAAGATGAGCCACTTTCTAAGCTGCATGCTAATAAGTGGTGTTCTTATTGTTATTATATTTGCTTTCAAATCAGTGAGAATTCTTATTAGCCAGGGTAGATGGGGAACAATATTACCCAGTGGTGTGGAGAAAATGAAAGTTATTCTTAGAAAACCTTTCTTTGGATTAGATCCTGATGTTCATTGGGTAGTCAATAACATCAGTAGATAATCTGGAGGTGATGTCAGTGGGTGTTGGGGGTGGGGCTGAGGAGAATGAATGGAGAATGATGTGTCTGTGCGGCATAATGCTGGCCACGCCTCTTCCTGAAAGTCTTCCTCACCTCCAACATCCCTCGACCTTTAACGAATATCCTTCCCCTATGAGACTTGCACCAGGCACTTCTTAAAACTGCACATGAGGCCAAAGGGAAGGTGATAAAGACCTCAGGCTCTGGATCCACATAGATTAGGCTCAGCTTTGTTTGTTTGTTTTTCCAATTGCCCATGTGACCTTGAGCAAGATACTAATGACTTTGGGTTTCCACGTACTCATCTGCAGCCTGGGAAAAACAATACCACCTGCCTCAGAGTTGGGTTGTGAGGATTAAATGGGACAATTGTGTAAAAAATTAGGGCCTTAGTGGTAATGTGGTGATAGCTCCATAAATGTCCATTTTTACCATCCTTATTTAGTGATCCTCTTATTTTTTAAGGCAGATGCTAATATTACCTCTTTCCCTCTTGCCTTCTTCTCCCAACTTACTCAAACTGAAGCTCAAACAAGTTAGAGGCATTGCAGCACTATTTACAATAGCCAGGACACAGAAGCAACCTGCAAGTCCATTGACAGAGAAACGGATAAAGAAGCTGTGGTACATATATACAATGGAATATTACTCAGCCATAAAAAAGAATGAATGTGAGTCAGGTGTAGTGAGGTGGATGAACCTAGAGCCGTTACACAGAGTAAGTCAGAAAGAGAAAAAAGAATATCATCTGTTAACACACATATATGGAATCTAGAAAAATGGTACTGATCAGCCTATTTGAAGGGAAAGGATGGAGGTGCAGACTCCATTGCTTATAGGGAACAGACTTGTAAACTCAGCAGGGGAAGGAGAGGGTGGGACGGATTGAGAGCAAGGCATTGGCATATAGACACTGCCATGTGTAAACCAGACAGCTGGCAGGAAGCTGCTGCAAAACACAAAGCTCAGCCTGGCACTCTGTGATGACCGAGACAGGCATGGGGGGTGGCAGGAGGGACACTCAAGAGAAAGGGGACATGTGTAGCTATGGCTGATTCGTGTTGTTGTATTGCAGAAACCAACACAACACTGTGAAGCAATTTTCCTCCAATTAAAAAAACAAAACAAAACAAAACAAAAATGAGGTTGGAGGATGGCTCTGGAGATCCAAAGAGACATGTGTCTGATCTGAGATTTGAATCTTAGACTCCCCTGTTTGCAAGGCTGGCATTGCTTTTTCTGCACCCATAACCTAGAATATGTGATGGAAAACTAGTGACCAAATCTCCAGGGAGACTTGGGACTGACTGGAGGAAAGTATCCTGGAGTGGCCATGGGTAAGAGGGATGAAAGAACTTGATCACCCTGGAGACATGCCTGCTGTGTTCAGCAACGCACATTCACACGTTCCAAAAATGCTGACTGAACTAGGAGTGCCATGAACTGGGCCAGACACTGAAATGAGTAAAAGGAGACTCAAGAGTCTGCCTTCATAGAGCTGACAACTTAGGGGCGGGGGCTGACGTAATGCAGATAATCGCCAAATATGAATAAATGCAAAATTACAATGATATCACTTCTACATTGAGGTAGTAGAGAGTCCCTAAGACACACACACACAAACACACACCCTGGGTCCCTGACCTAGACTGAGGGCTTGGAGGAAACTGTCCTGAATAATTATAATTGTTATTATGTAATAATAATAATAATGGTTAGTGCTTTTACAGCATTTCTACAAGCCGAGGCCCTGAGCTTTCTTATGTTTTATGCATCAGCCTAGAGCAGCTCTATTCTATATTGCTACTAGTGTGTCCATTTTGTTGTTGTTCAGTTGCTAAGTCTTGTCCAACTCTTTGCAACCCAGTGGAAGGCAGCATGCCAGGCTTCCCTGTCCTTCATCATCTCCCAGAGTTTGCTCAAATTCATGTCCATTGAGTCAGTGATGCTACTGAACTGTCTCATTGTCTGTCACCCCTTTCTCCTCTTGCCCTCCATCTTTCCCAGCATCAAGGTCTTTTCCATTTTAGAGATGAGGAACTGAGATTCAGAAAGGTTGATTGGTTTGCCCAAGGTCACACAGCCACGAATGCAAAGTTGTACCAGGCAGCTGGCCCAGAGTCGGTGCTCTTACCCATGCTGAGGTCTGAAGGTTGTGTTGGTTTTAACTGGACAGACGGAAGAGGCAGAGGGTGGCCCATCCAGGATCCCTTTTCCACTAGGAGGACAGAGGGTGCTCAGGACTGAATGCAGCTGAGTGGACATAGAGCTAGGGGACCTGGGTGGGCAACCAGAGAGAAAGGTGTAGGTGGACCAGGAATGGCCTCCAGCCCACGTGAGAGGCTTTGATTCTTACCAGAAGAGCCATGGGTACCCATGGAGCAGTTTTAAATGGGGGAGGTCACATGATCTGTATTTATTAACAGTTCGCTCAGGCTGTTTCATGAAGCACAGGTTATTATTGTTCAGTTGCGAAATCGGGTCTGACGTAGCGACCCCTGGACTGCAGCATGCCAGGCTTCCACAGGTTGTAGGCAGCAAAAGAAGTAGTAGGGAGATGGATGCTGAGAGAATTCCATTGTGCTGAGATGAGATGTGGATGAGATGAGATGAGATGACGGAGCCTGGACCAGAGAGGGGATGGCAGAGCAGGAGCAAAGCTGACGGATTCCCCACACCCCCCCCCAAAAAATCCTTAGGAGGTGAAAGGACTGTGACTTTTCGATTAGGTGGTGCCATGGGTCAGAGAGGAGGAGGATTCAATGTGTCCTCGTTGGATCCAAGGCATAGAGAGTGGTTCACCATATCCGAGACCAGGTTTGAAGGTGAAGGAAGAAGGAGGCATTTGGTCACAGTTTGGGCTCCAAAGTGACTCAGCACGTTGTAGATTAACTGGGATAAGACCAATTCTTGCAGCTGGGTCCCAATAGCCACCGTTCCAGAACATGATGGAGGTGTTACTTCTGAGCACAGCATGTAGAGGGGTCTGAGTCAACTAGAAATACTGTATGAATCAGTCATGTGACACGGCCACCCCAACACTCATATACTCTCAGGTTGTGCCTGCAGGTGACACCTGGGGAATGACATTTGCAACCTGTCATACAAACAGGAGTTGGCAGACCCTCACCACATCGTGATGGCAACCAGGGCACTGATGGGAAACATATAGAGACGTCTGAGAGTTTGTTTTGTGTCGAGCACATCACACATACAGCCTGCAAATCTCCTAACCTTCTAATATGATAACCCTATTGACAAGCAGACGGCAGCTCAGGTATTTAAGTGACTCGTTGAAAGTGGTGCCTCTTGTAAGAGACAGACGAGACATTGTAATTTGGGTCAGCCTGACTCAAGCAGTTATGCTCTGCCCACTATACTGTCTTGTCTCTCAAGACAAAAGATGAAGAGCTGATAAAAGGGGAGGATACGTAGCTTTGAAAAACAAACAAACAAACTTGATGGAACTTGGTATTTATTTCCTGATACAGATTCCTCATCTGTGAAATGGGGATACTACTACTACCGACTTCCTAGGGTTATTCTAGGAATGGGCAATACCATGCAGGTAAAGCACAGATCTGGGTCTGACATATAGTTCTCTAGACATGTAAGATTTTATTACCATTATTATTATCTTTATTGTTATTACTGAAAAGGAATCAGGGCTTATCTGATAGCTCAGTTGGTAAAGAATCTGCCTGCAATGTGGGAGACCTGGGTTTGATCCTGGGTTGGGAAGATACTCTTGAGAAGAGAATGGCTACACACTTCAGTGTTCTGGCCTGGAGAATTCCATGGACTGTATAGTCTATGGGATCACAAAGAGTCAGATATGACTGAGAAACTTTCACTTTTCACTTTCTGGTGGTTCAGTGGTTAAGAATCTGCCTGCCAGTGCAAGTGACATGGGTTCAATCCCTGGTCCAGGAACTAAGATCTCACATGCTGCAAAGCAATTAAGTCTGCATGCTGCAACTACTGAGTTCACATGCCCTAAAGTCTGTGCTCTGCAACAAGAGAAGCCACGACAATGAGAAGCCCACACAACACAACTGTAAAGTAGTCCCACTCATTGTAACTAGAGGAAGCCTGTGCAGCAATGCAGAGCCCACGCAGCGAAAGGAAGACCCAGTGCAGACATTAAATAAATAAATCTTAAGAAAACCCCCAAACAAAGGGAATTGCACTTAGCTGAGATGAATCCAGATGACAAGATGACAGCAAATAGAGATAAGAAGCTGGCTTGTCTCCATGGGGCCAGGAGAGTTGTTCAAATAGGTAGAGCTGACCCACAGTGCAAGGAGCAACTTCAGGAAGTGGTGAGCTGTCCATCACAGGAGGCATGCAAATCTAGGCTAGATGGCCACTTATAGAAATAACCCATGAATGGTCTGCTCAGTCACACCGAGTTACACAACCTCTGTTGGCCCTTTAAGCTGAAAATCTGATTCTACCTCCCGCACCTGCTCTAAAGTGAAAACTTTTGTTGTGATGTGGACTAAATCTAGGGCACCTGTTCCAAAAATAGCCAGCGAGTAAGGCAGGAGGAGGAGCTGGGGCTTGTGTCCGTCACCTTCCCTTTGACTCAGTCCTCAAGGATGTCACAAGGGCTGACGAGACACTGACTCTGACCCATCCCTTGACTTTCTGCAGCGTCTCACCTTGGGAAGCTTCCTCCCCCCAACTCCATCTGCCCCTGAGAAGCCCAGCTTGTGGCTGTCCCCAGGGGGAGATACCCTAACACTGGCCCAGGTGTGCACCCCAGGAGCACCTGCCCTTCCCCCTTTAAGGCACTGATTCAGAATCTCAGGAAGTCATCCCTGTGAAGGATGAAGGATGCCTTAAGAGCTTAAGGCAAATTCACCCTCGAGACCTCTTGAGGCCACATAGGAGGGCTTAATTGACATTCAGCCAAATGAGAGCCCCTCTAAGATAGGGATATTCTATTCAACTTAGCCTCACAGTTTAGTAGGGCCTTGCACATAATACATGCTCAGTAAATATCTAATAAGTGAATATTAGGAAAAATGAGCAGGGATTTGGTGTAATCTATTTATTCATTTGACAAATATGACATCTAAAAGTGAAAGTGAAGTCGCTCATTCGTGTCTGCTCTTTGTGACCCCATGGACTGTAGCCCACCAGGCTCCTCCGTCCATGGGATTCTTCAGGCAAGAATACTGGAGTGGGTTGCCATTTCCTTCTCCAGGGGATCTTCTCGACCCAGGGACTGAACCCAGGTCTCCCACATTGCAGGCAGACACTTTAACCTCTGAGCCACCAGGGAAGCCCCAATATGACATCTACTGGGTTTCAGTTCCACTCAGTGTTTACCATACAATTTAACACAATTGCTAGTGTGCAGTTATAGGTTTAGAAGAGATCTCCAGGCAAAGAACAGTTCCAAACTTCTTGACTAGAGGGCTATAACTGATACTGAACTTTTTATTTCCAGGGCTTGGATGGATGCAGGATTTGCTCATGTGCAGCAAAAGATGAGAGACAGAAAAATACTTGGAATACTTTGGATAAATGAAGTCAGACATACTTGGCCTTCTCCTGTGCTCAGCTTTCTCTCCATACACACACACACACACACACACACACACACACACACACACACACACACTTAATCTGCTCCTCTTGAGCACAGGTTGAACTTAGTGACTCATTTCCTTCCCATAGACTATGATGGAAGGGCTGGTGGTTCACTCATGAGACTGTTTTATAGTAGATTTCTCTCTCTGTCTCTGTCTCTCTGGGTGGGTCTCTCTGTCTCTCTCCCTCTGATCACTCACTCTCCCCAGACAAGTCAGATATCATGTTGTAAGCACTCGAACATCCCTGTGGAGAGACCCACATGTTGAGGAACTGAGGACTCCCCCAGCAATCATGTGAATGAGCTTGGAGGAGCTCCTCAGCCCCAGGCAAGCCTTCAGATGATTGAACCCTGAGTCACCACCTTGACTGCAACTTCATGAGAGACTCTGAGTCAAAAGCACTCAGCTAAGCTGATTTTTGGAGAAGGCAATGGCACCCCACTCCAGTACTCTTGCCTGGAAAATCCCACGGATGGAGGAGCTTGGTAGGGTCGCACAGAGTCAGACACAACTGAGCTACTTCACTTTTACTTTTCACTTTCATACATTGGAGAAGGAAATGGCAATCCACTCCAGTGTTCGTGCCTGGAGAATCCCAGGGGCAGGGGAGCCTGGTGGGCTGCCATCTCTGGGGCAGCAGAGCAAGCTGATTTTTAAATCCCTGACCCACTTTGAGGTAGTATGTGTTTGAAGCTTAAGTTTGGGGGCCATTGGTTTTGTGACAATAGATAAGTGATGTGATTTTCATTCCCATCATTGATACAAAATTAGGTAATAGTCAGAGTCCAATCAGATAAAACCCATGAGGAGATAGATAATAGATAGAGTAATAGACAGATGATAGATAGAGATAATAGATGATAATGTGTTGTGTTCAGTTGCTAAATCATGTCCGACTCTTCAACCCCATGAACTGCAGCATACCAGGCTTCCTTGTCCTTCACTGTCTCCCAAAGTTTGTTCAAACTCTTGTCCATTGAGTTGGTGATACCACCTAACCATCGCATCCCCTGCTGCCCTGTTCTCCTTTGTTTTCAATCTTTCCCAGTATCGGGGTCTTTTCAAATGAGTCAGCTCTTCACATCAGGTGGCCAAAGGACTGGAGTTTTATCTTCAACATCAGTCCTTCCAATGAACACCCAGGACTGATCTCCTTTAGGATGGACTGGTTGGATCTCTTTTCAGTCCAAGGGACTCTCAAGAATCTTCTCCAACACCACAGTTCAAGCATCAGTTCTTCAGTGCTCAGCTTTATTTAGAGTCCAACTCTCACATCCATACATGACTACTGGAAAAACCATAGTTTTGACTATGACAGAGATAGATAATAGATAGATATGGAGAAAGATGATAAATTTGACCTTACACAATTGTGGAAGCTGAGTGAACAGTGTCTGTAAGGTCTTGTCTCCATGTCTGCTGGTGAAGATTGAAGACCCCAGGGAAAGTCACCAGGAAGGGCAGATAGATGTAAAAGGAGAGAGGAAGAACAAGGGCAAAGTGGAACCCGTGAGAATGAGCCTGGAACTCACGATGAGAGAACAGAACCTGTGTTAGTTCTCACTGCCTCCCACCTTGACAAGGTAGAGTCCTGCTAGAGAAGCTGACATCCTTGACACATCCTTGGAACTCAACATGCACCTGGATTTGAAATTGGAAAAGCTGAAGGGGGACCCAAGGGATGGTGGAGCAGGTCAGCTAGGGACCCTTCCCCAGTGAAATGAGTCAGATTAAAAACATCTATGCACTACCCTGAAAACAAATGACTGCTTTCTCCCTCCAAGTCTCCCTTCATTTCACTTGTCAACGCCCCTGAATCAGGAAGGTGACAGAGTATAAAAGCAACAAACTCTCTCAAGTGGTCTCACTCACAGCCTCAGTTTGTTTGTTTGTTTGTTTGTTTGTTTTTGAAGTTACCAATGCTATTTCAAACTTTATTTCACAATGTTCATTCAACAAAACTTCCCAAGGTCACATTACAAAAAGAAAGAGAACAAATATTTCAACCAATCCTGAACAATGACAGTCCATCTAAAAGTCTAGCAGTTCACATAACAGCCTCAACTGGAAAAGTAAGACAGCATTATACAGGGAAAAAGATAATTTCCTATGGCAGAACAAAAAGAAAACAAAAGAAATTTCTTGAATCAACTCAGGTTATGGACAGACCTGATATGGAAACTTAGCTAGTTCAAAGCACTATCAGAAAGTCCATCATTAGTGTATGACTATAGGCAAAACTTGGGTTAGTGTTCTGTGATTTATACAAAAAAAGGAGGAAAATTCATATTCAGTTCAGTTCAGTTCAGTCGCTCAGTCGTGTCTGACTCTTTGTGACCCCATGAATCACAGCATGCCAGGCCTCCCTGTCCATCACCAACTCCTGGAGTTCACTTAGACTCATGTCCATCGAGTCAGTGATGCCATTCAGCCATCTCATCCTCAGTCATCCCCTTCTTCTCCTGTCCCCAATCCCTCCCAGCATCAGAGTCTTTTCCAATAAGTCAACTCTTCTCATGAGGTGGCCAAAGTACTGGAGTTTCAGCTTTAGCATCATTCCTTCCAAAGAAATCCCAGGGTTGATCTCTTTCAGAATGGACTGGTTGGATCTCCTTGCAGTCCAAGGGACTCTCAAGAGTCTTCTCCAACACCACAGTTCAAAAGCATCAATTCTTTGGCCCTCAGCCTTCTTCACAGTCCAACTCTCACATCCATACATGACCACAGGAAAAACCATAGCCTTGACTAGACAGACCGTAGTCAGCAAAGTAATGTCTCTGCTTTTGAATATACTGTCTAGGTTGGTCATAACTTTCCTTCCAAGGAGTAAGCGTCTTCTAATTTCATGGCTGCAGTCACCATCTGCAGTGATTTTGGAGCCTCCCAAAATAAAGTCTGACTGTTTCTCCATCTATTTCCCATAGAGTGATACTCAGCCTTCTTCACAGTCCAACTCTCACATCCATACATGACCACAGGAAAAACCATAGCCTTGACTAGACAGACCGTAGTCAGCAAAGTAATGTCTCTGCTTTTGAATATACTGTCTAGGTTGGTCATAACTTTCCTTCCAAGGAGTAAGCGTCTTCTAATTTCATGGCTGCAGTCACCATCTGCAGTGATTTTGGAGCCTCCCAAAATAAAGTCTGACTGTTTCTCCATCTATTTCCCATAGAGTGATGGGACCGGATGCCATGATCTTCGTTTTCTGAATGTTGAGCTTTAAGCCAACTTTTTCACTCTCCTCTTTTACTTTCATCAAGAGGCTTTTCAGTTCCTCTTCACTTTGGAAAATGAAATTAACCAACTTTTAAGACTCTACAATGTGTAATAAAAGAGACTTAATTTCAAATAACCTAGAGAGAGTCCCAGAGACTAACAAGTTTATAGACTTATCTTCTAAATGATATGGGACTGAGCAAAAAGGAAGGTCTTTAATAATTTGAAGTATGGATAAATAATTAAAAACAGTTAACATTTTAGAATGTTCCCTTTGTGATAGGCATTTCACTGACTGCCTTATCTCTAATTTCTTAAACCTAAAAAGTAGTAATAATTATTCTCATTTTCACAGATAGATCAACTGTCTGCTGCTGAAATTGAAAAGTGAAAGTGAAGTCGCTCAGCTGTGTCTGACCCTCAGTGACCCCATGGACTGCAGCCTACCAGGCTTCTCCATCCATGGGATTTTCCAGGCAAGAGTACTGGAGTGGGGTGCCATTGCCTTCTCTGGATCAACTGTCTTAGAAAGATTAATTACTGTGTTCAAGGTCATAATGACAGTAAACATTGGAGGCTGGTCTACCTCCCACATCACTGTCTTAAGCCCTATCCTATATGATCACCACCTGGGCTTACACACAGGCATTATGTGGGACTAACATTTGACAATCTTTCACATCCACAGTTTCAGTTATGATCTATATCTTGGTGACTTTCAAGTTATCTCTACTTCATTTCTCTTCCTGTGCCTCACACAGTTTGTTATCTTTAAAAAAACCCCAACACTTTATTGATGTAGGATTGACATGTAAAGAGCTGTGTATGTTTAAGGTACACAACTCGATGCATTTGGGGATAAGCTCATACCTGTGAAACCGTCATCATGGTCAAGGCTATAGATATCCATCACCTCCCAAAGTTGCCTTCTGCCCCTATTGTTATTATAAGAATATTTAGCATAAGGTCTATCCTCGCGGGGGAACTTCCCTGGTGGTCCAGTAATAAGACTCCTCACTTCGGGGGTCTGCGTTCAATCCCTGATCAGGGAACTAGGTCCTGTATCCTGCAGTGAAGATCCCATATGCTGCAACTAACATCTGGCACAGCCAAAATAAATTAATTAATTTAAAAAATCTATTCTCTTGGAAAATTTCAAGTATCCAGTGCACTGTTGTTAGCTATAGTTTCTAAGTGTAAAGTAAATCTCAGAATGTATTCATAATTGAGACTCCATATCCTTTGATAAAGGATATGGTCAAAGGATATCCTTCCAGTCCCCTCTCTCAAACCCACCACTACCACTGGGAGTCGACATTCTATTCTCTGCTTCTATGAGTTTGACTATTTTAGATTCATATACAAGTGAGAACATACAGTTTTTGTCTTTCTGTCAGACTTATTTCACTTAACATAATGTCTTCTGGGTCCATCCATGTTGTCACAAATGGCAAGATCTCCTTCCTTTTTAAGGCTGAATAATATTCCATTGCATATATATATTTATACACATGTATGTATATCACATTTCTTTATCCATTATTTAATTGACAGATATTTAAGTTGTTTCTATATTTTGGTTATTCTGAGTTCTGTTGTGAATGTGGGATCCAGATATCTCTTCAAGGTCCTGAGTTCAATTTTTTGGAGCTATACACTCAGATGTGTAATTGTTGGATCATATTTCTATTTTTAATTTTTTTGAGGCACCACCATGCTGCTTTCAATAGTAGCTGCACCGATTTACATTCCTACCAACAAAAGGTGAACCCTTTCTCCACATCTTGGCCAACACTTGCTGTTTCTTGTCTTTTTGATGACATTCATTCTAACAGGTGTGGAGGATGACACCTCATTGTGGTTCTGATTTGCATCTTCATGATGGTTAACATTTTTACAAATGCCTGTGGGATCACAGACAATTATCTTCAAGGAAAACCTCACAGTAGGAGGAAGTAGACACAGGGAGCAATAACATGCTGCAATGGAGAAATGTCCAAAAATCCATGGGAGTCCAGAAGACAGTGCCGCTAACTCTGGGGGAACTGAAAAAGGATTCATGGAGTTGACCTGAGCTGGGAGGTGAAAGGTAATTATGCATTTGCCAGATAGTGAAATAATATTCATGAAGAAGTGGAAACAGTATTTTTTAAGGAGAAAGTTTGTTTTGGCTGGATCAGTATCTGTGTGCAAGGAAGTACTGGGAGTTAGATTTTGTGTCAGCAAGAACAGACCAGAAGGCTTTGGGAGTTCCCTGGTGGTCCAGTGGTTAAGAATCAGCCTTGCAGTGCAGGAGACATGGGTTCTATCCCTGGTGGAGACTAAGACCCACGTGTCTTGGAGCAACTAAAGGCATGCACTTCAACTAGAGGGGCCACGTGCTGCAACTACTGAGCCTGCAGGCCACAATTCCAGAGTCTGTGCCACAAAGAAAGAGCCTACATTATGCACCCAAGATCCTGTGAGCTGCAAATAAGACCCAATGCATCCAATTAACTAATTAAGCAAATGCTAAAAAATACAGAACCGACCAGGAAACTCCATGGCAGACTGCCAACAGTCTTGGTCTTTACATGATCTGGTGATGGTGAGTTATTAAAAGACTTTCAGTTGGGGATAACATGCCCAGAATTAAATTTTAGAACAATTCCAGTGGCAGGTATATAGAGAAAGAGTTAAAGGTGGGTCAGTCTTGGAGGCAGGGAGACCAGTTATTAGACTGTCACAATAATTCATGTAGGAGAAGATGAGAGATGGAAATCAGACAGTGGGAGCAGGAGGCATGTGGGAGGATATAGACAGGGAGATTAACCAAAACTGGAGGAAGGGGGGAAGAGAGAGGAGTCAAAAGACTGTCAGGCTTTTGGCCTAGTGAGTGGGAGCGGATGGTGCTCTGCTCTGAGATAGAAAACTCTAGAAGGGAAGCAAGTGCAGGTGGGGGCGAGAGGAGGAGGATGCATTTGGTTTTGACAATGTTGAGTTTGGGATGCTTTCAAGATATGCAAGAGGCAGCTGAGAATGTGTATCTGTGTTATTATTTTTACTTATCTTTGATGAATCACTGTGGGCTTTGTGACGCTGAGCTTTATCCTTTATGGCCAACATTGAAAACTGCAGAAGGCAATACCAATGCTCACACTTCCTGTAAATCTCTCTCCCCTGCAGCTTATGATGGAATATGAGTGGTTAAGATGGTGGGAGGGGATTGGGAAAGATGGAGAATTTGGTTTACGGTTTAACCCATGATCGTGACTTTGGGATGCTCTGGATCACGAAACCTCCCGTGCGTGTTGACTGCACTGAGATAGGCTTATCTCTCCTATTCTGATGATGTCCATCCATCTTGAAGTCAGTTCAAATAGGCTATGGTTTGCTAAGCCAGCTTGGACCCTGGCTTCTTTAGATGAGTCTGAGTGTACCAGAGAGGCCACAGGTAATCAGTCACCTTCTTGAAACACAGCAAGAGGTCTCTGTGTTTTTCTCATTGTGTTTGGTGATGGGGACACAGAGTGGGATCTGGGGAAGAAGGGAATGACTCCTTCCTTCCATCTTATGTTGCACTTTTTTTTTTTTTTTAATTCCTTGGCTTCTGTTTCAGTGAAAGGCTGCAAGCAATGGAAAGTAACAAAATTGCTGAGCACATGTGATACCGCTAGCTCCAGGGGCCCAGCCTCTGAACTGGGCACTGGGATGTCTTACCTGCTTAGGAAGAAATGGAAGAGGAGGATGATCTTAAGAATGCAGGCTGCCTGCAGTACCGCTGAGTTAAGAAGAACAAGGCTGCTGTTTCTTCCTCAGGCAGGAACAAAGACAAAGTGAGAGAAAGGCAAGAGAAAGAAAGAGAAAACTTCCAAAACACCCTGGCATGTCAGCAGGTGGTGGGAAGCAGGAGAGAGTTGGACACTTCTTCAAGGGAAATAAAGACTTTCAAATGGAAAGTCATAGCACAGTCTCCTCCTGGCTCCTGCCAGCGTGCAAGCTGAATGGAAGTTTTTTCTAAACCATAGTGCACCAGGCTTTGCATACACAAACTTGGAAATTTTAGCATCTTGAAATTTTCAGAAACAAAAATGTGAACCTCTTGTCTTTCTGCTGTCTAAGGAGAGTAGTGAAGACTTGGCACGTAAATCTTCGGAGCTTTCAGTACTGCGGAGAGCTCAGAAACAAAGCCAGTGGCACTTTTCTGCTTCCTTAGTGAAAGTATGGCAAAACCAATACAATATTATAAAGTAAAACAAGAAAGAAAGAAAGTCCTAATCTATGATCTCTAATTTTTGGACCATTCTCACCTCCAGGGAAAGATACCCTCTATCCCCAGAAAACTAAGAGAAGTCAGATGGTCACTGGAAGTTGCTTTTCTTTAGAGATACCTGGAACACAACTCCAAAGTTTGGGAACTAAAGAAAGTACTGAAGGGGTTATCTTTTGTATGCTATAGTTGACAATGCCCAGGAAGAGGGCAAAGTTGGAGCTGAAAATCCTCATTTCACAGCTATGCATGAGAAGACTAAGAAAACAATCAGAGAGGTGAAGTGAAAAGACAAAAGTCATACAGCAAAGATGTGGCCAGGACCCAAGACTTCCTGGTTCTTCTTTCTGCTTCTTGTTTATTTAAAAACATTTACTGGCCATTTACAATACTTAAGTCATCAGGGACACAGAGGCGGTTCCTGTCACACAGGAGTCTGTAATTACTGGAATCTAAGTAATGGTGAACACTAAGTAAAGATGGAAATATCATGGGATGTGAGGTCCAGCTGACATGTGCTCACCTCTGGCCCCAGCTTCACAATGACCTGGTTGTATAGTCTTCAGAGAGTCACTTCAACTCTCTGAACCTTGGTTTCTGAATATGTAAAATGAGTATTATAATCCCTGTTACAATGTAATGTTTTAAAGATTTAAACAGAGATTTTTACACAGATGGGTTAGTTGAAAGAACTGTAATAAATTGCATCAAAACTCTCGGAAAAAAAGATAACTGATTTCTTTCTCTCTCCCCACTCCATTCCTAGCAGAAGATTACAAGGTCTTCCAAAAGAAATATATTTGGTTTTGTTCTCAAAATGATAGCACATTTGACTGGAAAGTGAGAGATTTTTCCCTCCCACAGGAACAGAACTGTCTGTTAATTAAGTTTGCTTGGCTGTCTGGTCATTTGGCTTTAGCCAGCAGAATCTTGGGGGAGGAAAAAAAAAAGACCTGAACCATTCTGGATAGCCACGTCACTGGTAAAAGCAAATGTCCCAAGTCCCAAGGATAAATCGCTTCCTAATTAGGAAATAATTATGACCCAGAATGGGGCTACATGGATATAAAGGCATCTCACAAATTGCTGATTAGTTTCATAGCAGCGAGGGTATTTAGTGCCACTTCAGTTAATGGAAAATGTGTTGGAAATGGCCCACCATTGGCTGATCCAAAAAAAGAGAAAAGGCTCTGGAGTCTCTAGACTCCAAAAACAGGGAATAAGGAAAGAGCAAAGGGAAACATTTGTCTTTTATTTTTCTCGAAGTGTGACTACAGTGTAAGAGTTTGGGGGCTTCTCTGGTGGTCCAGTGGTTAAGAATCCGCCTGCCAATGAAAGGGACACAGATCACTTGTCTGAGAAGATCCCACATGACATGGAGCAACTAAGGCCAACTACTGAGCCTGTGTTCCAGAGCCCAGGAACCACGACTATGGATGCCTGCGTCCTAGGGCCTGTGTTCCCCAACAAAAAGAGCCAGCGCAATGAGAAGCCTGATCACCACAACCAGGGAGGAACTCCTGCTTGCCACAACTAGAGGATGAAGACCCAGTGCAGCCCAAAATAATTAAAAGTGACAAAGACACAATTTAAAAAAAAAAGAGTTTGGGACTTGGAGTTAGAATGGGGAAGAATTTTGATTTTATTCTGACCATTATGCAAAGGTACTAAAGACTTGAGACCTGGTGAGGGATGTGATGTAATTTGTGTCTTCCGTCTGGAGAATGGAGGCAAGGAGGCAAGAGAGGAAGCAGGTACACAGGTTAAAAAGCAGGTGCATTTGCATAAACAGGAGGGTGACAGGGAGGTGGTAGAAGTGATGAGAAGCAGATGGATCCTGAATGCATTTTAAAAGTCATACAGACAGAGCTGGTGGATGGAGTAAGGGGTAGGGGTAGGGTCAGGAGGAAGAGTGAAGGATGACCAAGAAGTATTTAACCTGAGATGTCAGGTCAGTTGCAGACTGTTTCCTGAGATGGGAAACACTGAGGGAGGATAAGAATTCTATGTGTGTCGGGGGGCGGGCGGGGGGATGGTCCAATATGCTTTTTCAGATATTTTGGCATTTGGATATCTTTAAGATCTCTAGGTAGAGTTACACAATACAGATATGGATATGCAAGTCTAGAATTTATAGGGGAGGCCACACAAATATAAAGATGTGGGACTAATCAGTGGCATTTATAGTCAAAGTAGGTAAGGTAGAGAGCAAAGTAAACCAAGAACAGGTTCCAAGGCATTCCATCGATATGCCCAGCCAGTCACTCACTCAACCATCAGCCACCCACTCTTCCAATTAGCTCTTCTCCTACCCATCCAAAAAGGCCCACTCTATGTCAGACGCTGGGCTGGGTGCTAGGATTCAAAGATGAAAAACTATATATTTTCATCTAGAACTGAAAAGCCCTGGAAAATCGTACATTAGGAGAGAGAACACACATTAAAAAGTTCAGTGTGTTTGTGTGTGCGCTCAGTCATGTCTCACTCCTTGTGATCCCATGGACTGTAGCCCACCAGGTTCCTCTGTCCATGGCATTCTCTAGGCAAGACTACTGGAGTGGGTTGCCATTCCTTCTCCAGGGAATCTTCCCGACCCAAGGATTGACTGCATGTCTTTTGCATCTCCCGCACTGGCAGGTGGATTCTTCACCACTAGTGCCAGCCAAGAAGCCCCCGAATTTTAGTTGTTGCTGTTGTTCAGTCACCAAGTCATGTCCGACTCTTTGTGACCCCATGGACTGCAGCACATCAGGCTGTCCTTCACCGTCTTCCACAGTTTGCTCAAACGCATGTCCATCGAGTCAGTGATGCCATCCAACCATCTCACCCTCTGTCATCCCCTTCTTCCCCTGCCTTCAATCTTTCTCAGCAACAGGGTCTTTTCCAAAAAGTTTAGTGAAGCCTGCTAAATCCCTTGATAGATATGTGTACAAGGGGCTGAATCATGGAAAAGCCAACTGTTCATTCTGCTGCTGCCGGGAGCTTGGGAAGACTAAGAAGAGGCTTCTGTCAAAGACATAATTGGAAGGAGGATTAAAAGTTGACAAGAAGATGAGAATGAGGATAGCATCTCAGGAGGAAAGAAGAGCTTGAGCAAAGGCATGGAACCCCCAGAGCTCATGGTGGCTTTGGAGAGGAGCAGAAAAGAGTTTAGTTGCAGATATAGCCTAAGGCACGTGTTGGGAAGGGGTTTGGTGGGGACTGGGAAGACTGCGTGCTGGCCTGTAGAATTCAGACTTTACCTGTGGATTCTTTGTTTCAAGCTGAAGATTTGAAGTACTAGCAGTGAAGTGAACACAGTCAGATTTTGGTTTTAGAAATGTCATCTGATCTAGAGCTGGGAGTTGCCAAATGAAAATTAAATCTAGATTTAGTCAGGGGACACTTGATTGAGAAGAACTATTTCAAGGAAAGGAAAGGAGCTCTTGCAATAGGGGGAAGACTATTGGAATGGGGAGAATGCTGTGACTATAAGATCTGCAAGCGTCTCAGTGTTAGGTAGAAGCAGTGTTTCTTTTGTAGGTGGTGGTAAACAGAACTGAAAAGAACAGGATGTGGGGGCATGAGATGAGGGAGAGAGGGGGGACTGGACAGAAGTACATATGAGAATCTGAGGCCAATCCATTCCTAGGAGGAGGCGGGGAGCTCGCTCTGGCAGGCCAACAAGCAGTTTTGTTTCAATTGATCATTGGGAACAAGAAGGTCAGCTGATCATTTATGAGGAAAACACTGGGAATCTGAAGGGTCTATGTTTGGCCTTGGAATGGAGAAACAATAGGCATCTGTGAGTCATATTGAAGGCGTATGGAGAAGGGTGGTTCTTTGCGGTCAGCTGTTGCCTGGGATACGAAAAGGAGAGGAGGGCTTTAACCATGATCGGTTGGTTTGTTTTTTTCCCCCAGAATCATAAGTCACAGGCCTTGGTGAAATTCAATGTGATCAGAGTCAAGACTGTGAGTGTGGAAACTGCACAGGAAGATGAGATCCAGGTGAAGGACAGTGGCCAAGCTCGCTGCTAAAATCCTGAAGCCAAGTCCTGGGTTCTCCCCAGTTCCACCCTCCCCTCACCAGTCCTCCAGTGCGCAGAGGGGCAGGTCACATGATTTCCCATTTCTACAAACACAAAGCCCATTTGAAACGTTCCCGATGCCCACAACCGCAGCAGCAGCAACAAGAACAAAGACCACAACTCTGTTTCTCATTTTCATATCAATTGGCAGAAATTATCTTTATTAGAAAAATGAAATTTTCCTGTATTTACATTTTTACACCATATGACTGGGCACTTTTGCTGCCTTGGGAGTTATGTACATACCAGTTTGCACACACATTTCAAACCCCATTCCTTAAAACAGTTGATAACACGTTGGACAAAAATAAAAGACATACTACAAGGAGACAACCGTAGTATCTACTTCCTCTATCATAGAAAGGTGTTAAGCAAACATGTAATTTCGTAGCTATGCTTGGAAATATTTAATACAGTTATTAGCACTTCCTCATGCAGTGGATTAAAACATGACAGATATAAACGGTTGCGGTTGGTAAGTGAACATCTTATTCCTGAATGAAGACCAGTGAGTAGAGAACACAGCTTGCTTTGGGCTCTACCAAACCAGAGATCGAGCCAGTTCTGATGTGGGTTTTCGACTGTGTTTGAATGTAGCTGTGAATGGAAACCCTCTGCATACAGACATGTAATCCTATCCACATTGCGTTAAAAGTGAGCTCAGACACGGACCTTTCAAGTCGCTTAATTCAATTTCTTTCTTGTGGGTAATGACCAGCTTGTGCATTTTAAGTGAGTCTTAGAACACAAGTGAAAGATGGATAGTTTACCCTCTTTTTCTGTCTGAGAAGGCCATTATTTATGATGTTTATGATCTTCTTATTCAAGCCACCGATTAACTCACCTAATTCTTTCTGAATATCTAGCTTGAAATATATAGACTATACGTAAACATACACACAGACATTCTATTGTGATAAACTACATTGACTTATCCCAACTAAATAATTTGGAAAGTGTATGCTTTTAAATTTGTTTTAGCAAGGGAATGAATAAGATTAAGATTCAGAGTTAAAAACAACTGATAAAAGAAATCTTTGGGGACCCTCAGGCTTGGAAGGCATCTGAGCCATATCTAGTCATGTAATTAGTTTTTTGAGTAGTTTACTGAATTTTCTATGAAAATATTATTCTAACCTTATCTCTTATTTGAAAAATATAAACAACTGACATTCTTTCCCAGGGAAAAAATTTAAGAAACATAAATGTCAGGAGTGCTATATTCATCTTCCCAAATCCATCAAGATTTTCAAAGATGATCAATTGAATATGACCCCAAATAGTCATCTGAATCTTATTAATAAATTTCTACCCAAGAACATTTACTTAATGGTCATGGCCCCAGAACTGTGTCTACAAACCTAATAAACTAAAGATTTTCTAAAAAAATAAAATAGGTTTAAAAAGTCAATACAGTTCATTTATTTGAATTAGCTTAACTGAGAACAGAAATAATTCATAAATCTTAGATGGCTAATGTAGAAACCTCAATCGAATTCAAAAGCTTATGACTGTTCATCATGGAAAAGCCAACAATGTTTTTTATATTTCTGGACCTTCACTATTTGCTCAGCTATCAATAGTCTTTGATTTGAGCCCTTTTAAAAGCTTGAAACAGCAAAATGTCAGATCAATGAGAAGCATTTAAAATGCCACAGACAAACTTATGCTTGCTGGAGAACAATTAACCTTATTAATTTAAAAGGCAGCTGTGGTATTGGCTACGTGTTATATTAATATCCTTTTGAAGGCTCAACTTAAATCCTTCCCAAAGGTGTGAGAGAGAATTAACTGGAGGAGGTTATGACCAAGGGTTATGGCTAATGAGGAATGTTCTCAGAATTGCTGGGATGCAAACTCATTGTTTCACACATGTGGTATATAAGAGGGATTTACGAGTGATGACCTTGGTTTTGTCTTGTTTGTTTCTACATACTGCTGATACCTCATTGGAGGAAGTTAATCTGAGAAACGACTCCATTTTCAACCATTTGGTTCCTGCTCCCTAGAGAGTTGTGTGCTTTGAAATACAGCCCCAGTGAAGAGATACCACTGGCCAAACTGTTCTTTTGAGTGTTCTAGTTTACGCAAAGCTCAGCATCCCTGGGAGAATGTTGTCATGCATTTGTAGATGCAACAACAGGATTTCAAATAACTATTAAGTAACAATAACCTGTCTTCAGAGACTTTTTACTGCCAACTTGAAATATGTAAAGGGCTAGAGAATTTCTCAGGGGCTAGGACAACCTTAAGGTTATGGTCATTTAACCTGAGGTTAATTGACCCTCTAGAGGGACTGAGTCACAGAATCCCCCAGATAGACATTCCTTCAAACCACTCATTTTGCTTTTCTATAAAATGGTTCTACTGTGCCCCACCTCGCAGTAAATATAAATGCCAGGAGAGAGGGGTATGGCTTAGAACATGGGAGAGGGGGCTCAAGAAAGGCTTCATGGGTCATTGCCTACACAATGCATTATGTCCTACATCTTTTCAGACTCCTGGAAAGCCTGGTGGGAATATTCTGGTGCAACATTCTTTAATGAGACAAACCAAACAAGCACTGCAGCGGTTCAACAGTTATCTTAAAGTCAGTGACCAGGGGAATAAAATCTTAATAGCTGGCCCTCAGCCATACTGATTACCAAAGCTCCTGGTCACTTATGCACAAACTCTATTTCTTATTCCCTGTCATACCTCCAAACTCTGTTCTGTCTGCTTGGCAAAGACAATCACCAGAAGGGACAGTCACTTGCAAGCAGTATCCTCTTTCTGAAAATGGGCCGCCATGCGTAGGAAGGCTTTAATGGGGCCACAAGGCAGTGTGTGTGTGTGTGTGTGTGTGTGTGTGTGTGTGTGTGTGTGTGCGCACGCGCGAGCATGTGTGCCTGCACACATGTGAGAGCATATTATTTGCATATGTTAATGGAATTATCCCTGATGTCTACTAAGAAAAAGAAGAGATATTAGGAAGGGGATATTTAATATTAGGCACATGCTAAGTAGAGAAAATAACTCCCCAGGAACCAAAAAAGTAAGTGCTGAGTGCAGGCATACAGGGGAGAGACACAGATAGCGTTCAAGTCTCAGGAGGGGCCAATGACCAGAGAGGGGATCCTGGGAGTTCTCAACACACCCCAAAAGAGACACTCATCACCTTCCTCACCACAGAAGTGGAAACTCAAGACAGAGCCCCAGGGACCTCAAAACAACACATCTCTTTTCCAGACTTCTATTCTGACCCCCTCCCCCGGAGAAGATCAGGCACTTTAAGACTATCCCTAATAACACACATTTATTAGCAGATTCTTGTGTCTGAATGAGGCCGAAACCAACCTGCATCAGTTTTCTTATCTGTAAAAGGAGAGCAATCCTACTTACATCCCCAGGCTATTTTGAGGATCGCATTCTAGAATGTACCCAGAATACAGTCTACACACAATATAGATACATTTTGATATTTCCAAACTCAGGTGCTGAACCAAGGCACGTTCTTGGGATGAACGGAGACCCCAGTGTTTCAGAAATGCACAGAAGAGGATGGAAAGAGAAAAAAACAAGCCCCTTCTCCACCCCACCATCTTTCTGAAACACACCTTAATTCCTTTTGCTGTCTCATCGTCCCCTTTCCTTTCCAGGCACCTGACGCGTTCTTTTTGGCTAGCCACAACACAGAGGCACTTGGGACTCCACAGGAATTCTCTCTACTTTCCTCCCTGAAACATTTTTTACCCTGAACTATCCAAAGTACTCTTCACAAGTCAAAAACCAAACCAAACACAAAAGCTTTCAGGAAATAGTCTTTTTACATCATTGTCTATTTCCCAATCCTTTGAGGATTCCCCCCCCCTTCCCCCAACATTTCTTAAAGCACATGTCATAAAGCAGAGGTGGAAGGAGGCATGATGTGGCAAGAACTGGAGAACTGAGAGGACCCAGATCCAAGCTTGCCTGTGCAAAATCAGAGAAGGGCGAGTCTGTTCACCTGATCAATGCTCCTAGGTGTCCTGAGTGCCATCATGGACGGGTATCTCCAGGAACAACTATATTCTCTAAAGTTACTTGGAAGTAAGTCTAGGGAAGGGATTACCTGTTTTGTTTGATCATAGAATCACATACATTTTTATCTCCTGATGAAAACTTCATCATTTCGTTTTTTCATTTGGTCTGTGTTCTTACTTGTCTTTCGTCCTAGGGCACTGAAGTTCTAGAGGGTGCTTATGGGATGAGACTGTACTTTCTATTCTCTTTGCCTCTCCTTCATCCCAAATTGGCCCTAAAAGGAGAGCGGATACTTAGTCAGCTTCCACCAGCTAATCAAGGTCCTTTGTTTATCCTTGGCTAACGAGAAATGCAACAATATAACTTCAACGATTACTGCCAGATTTCATCTTTGGTTTGAGATTTTAAACTATATTCCGTTATCCACTCTTCCCAGGGAATAAGTCCCTGGAAAGAGATTTCTCTTCTCTGGGACTCCAAGGCAAGGGGTTTTGGGGGACCTTAAAGGAAAACCAAATTCAAAGAAGGGTGCATGGGTCTGTATAAGGCAAGAGGCAAAGACAGCCAGGTCAGTTCTGTGAGGTTTTCTGGCACTGATCCTAGAGGTGTTCAGGGGAACACTCTTGAGAGAAGCCTAGGAACGAGATAGCCTGGAAGGAGAACCAAGCTAGGACTTGAACCAGGGTGTCTTGGGTTCTAGACCTGACTCTGACCCTGTCAACTTGACAGTCTCAAACAGATGACTGCTGCCCCTTTGCAACTTCATTTTCTCTTAAGTTTTCCCATCTCCTTCCTTCTTGCCCCAGATCTTGGTGTAGTTCTATAAGTTCTATTTTTTTAAGACCCTTGTGGGCAGACACTGTTAGCTGATACTATACTGAGATTTACGGGCACGGAAAGAGCATGGGTGGGCAAACAGGAAATGCGCCCTTCAGTGGGTTTGCAGAAATCAAGTGCAGGTCCGTATCAGCACTGTCTTCTAAAGTAACAGTGAACAGACTACATCCCAGATATTTTTTAATATAAGAGGCCAAGAACTCCAACACACAAATGCCACTTGGGTTCTGCTATCCTCCCTAGAACTAAGATTATTAAAAAAAAATAGTGCCCTCTTTACAGAAATATCATCCCATCAATAACCAGAATGGGTTTTCCATGTGTTAATATCCTTATCATCATTTAAATTTTAACATAAACTTTACATTATATACAACTTTATTTGGATAATACACGTACGTGTAAATTGTAGAAAACAAGCATGTATATTATATACATGTGTACCCGAGCATTGATATTCACAGGATAAGTGCATTTGAACATCTCTGATCCCCATCAAGGGCCAAGTTGACCTCATCTGATACAATTAGATAGGAACATACAACAATGTAAAGGGGTTGAAAGGGCAACTGCATACTGGGGGAACTTTTCAAGTCAAAACTCCAGGTAACCTTTCATTAAACACTTCCAACACTGTTTACCAAGAGAAGATGGGGTATGTGGAAAGGTCTTATTTATCTCAGGGGAAAATAAACACTGCTTTTGGAATGCAAATTGCCTTGAACTCATATTAAATACCAACCACTGAGTTTAGCTTTCACCTATTAAATTTGGGGAGTTTTTTGTTGTTGTTGGTTTTCCCCCTGAAGTCCAATTATGTCTGTTGTTGCTGCGCTTCATACAAACAGGCATCATTTCAGAAGCAATTCATGTTCCCCTTTGAAGAATTCAGAAACAACAGCTCTACACAAAGAAACAGTATAGGGTTTGCATAAAGTTAACGAATATATTCAGCTCTTCTGAAAGATATTTAGGTTTCTCAACTTAGTATTTATTTAGGTCTTAAACCCCACAAAGGATTTCAGTGCAAGGTACTGATTTATATGACAACTGATTATTAAGGCTAGCTCTTTTAGGTTTAAAGGAGATAAATTTTTAATTACCATTTAATTAACACCAACTTTTTGTTTTATTTTTCATTAGCAATTCTATTTGCAAAGAATTCGGGGCATTTGTCATTTCCTGAGAAAGATGCAGAATATTAAATACATGTCAGTGGTAGACATATCAAATAGAATAGACAATGTATGAACACACGGCTGCCGTGAGTCTTTTGATTAATTAACTGCCTTGGCTGGAGTCCCATTTAAGTGAAACTATTTCATTTGTAAACAAGGTGTAATTTTATTTTTTCTCCCCTGAAAATAAGTGTGAATTGATTTGACTGAGTTTGCTGCAAAGGATGAATTTTAATGCTTTTGTCAGGAAACCTAAGTACAAACACTTCTCAGGCACTAAACAGGGAAGAGAAAACCAGGTACAGGCCATGAGACAGAGCTGACTAAAAGACTGCAAAGCAATTTGCAAAGGCCACAAGCATAATGAGTATGATGATTGTAATCCCATACCTCTCATGGAAGCATCACTGGCAGAAAAGCAGACCCACTGACATCTTGCCCTTCAGAGCACTAAAACCTGGGACGGCCTAGGAACCTGCAGGTGTAAGGATAATGAAAACGATTTCCAGAAACCCAAAGGTTGCCCGGTAGACCCTGCATCCCAGGAGACTCTCCTCTTACACAGAACATTTTAAGTTGGTTGCACACATGCACTCTAACCTATCTGGGTCCTTCTCAAGTGGAGAAAACCATTAAGAGTTAATGCAGCATCAGGACGGACACTGGCTCCGACTTTGAGTTAGATGAAACTCAGGCACGCCTTTGAGGTCAGAGAACCTGGATCCTCGGCATCAACAAATCTAAGGCCTCAGAGCTGAGATGTATCTGAGGAATCTTGTGTGATGGACCCATAGTTCAGGGCATTCCCTGGAATTCGTATCACCTCCTGTCCTGAAGGTGTGATTTACCTCTGGATGTTATACTCCTGCTACTCTTTCCCCAAAGAATTGAAAGACTTGGATGGCCTTCTAGTAGCCTGACATCACTGCCTTTCAACTGGAAAACGACCATCAATCAATGTCGGTTGTCTTATGTTTGGGATCATCACTATTCAGTGTCAGTGAATCTATGGAGAAAGGCAATGATGTATTTACTACATACATCCAACTCTGCTGCTGCTAAGTTGCTTCAGTCGAGTACGACTCTGGGCGACCCCATAGACGGTAGCCCACCGGGCTCCCCCATCCCTGGGATTCTCTAGGCAAGAACACTGGAGTGGGTTGCCATTTCCTTCTCCAGTGCATGAAAGTGAAAAGTCAAAGTGAAGTCGCTCAGTCGTGTCCGACTCTTAGCGACCCCATGGACTGCAGCCCACCAGGCTCCTCCATCCATGGGATTTTCCAGGCAAGAGTACTAGAGTGGGGTGCCATTGCCTTCTCCAAGCATCCAACTCTAGCTATTTCTTTAAAAAAAAAAAAACCCTTTTGCTATTAGAGGAAGAGTATAGTTTTTTCTCTTTTGGGGGCTATATTGCTGTCGATTCTTCCCAAAGCCATATATTTAGTCTCTATACTCAGAGAGGTATGGGGTTAACAGCAGAGCTAATGTTATTAGAAGGCTTTTTGATCTATGGGGTCATTCCAAATGCGATTCTCACTCTCCCTGGAGATCTCTGCCACCTCCGGCAGCTCCTAGTTTTTGAGGAGACACTGGAGAAAGACAGATAGCCTCTTTAGATTGGTGATATACCACGGCTATCTTCTGGGAGACTTCAATTCATTTTGTGTCAAGACATAACACTCTTGTGAGGAAATGGAGGTGATCCTGGCTGGGGGCATGGAGGGCTGGAAAGCAGTGGAAGGGCAAAGGCAGAACATGGTAAAAGATGATACGATCACAGGTGTGCATAAGAGTAGAGACTAGAGGGCTATTCTGGGTTCTTTAATCTAGGCTTCTCCCCTGCTGGAGAAGCGAAGGTGCACCATCCAAGCAAAGAAATGCAACATTCAAGTGCGTTCATCTTCGGTATCTTGTCAGCGCCTTCTGCCTGTCCACCTCAAAGACTTTCACTGGCTCCCTCTGCCTCTCTCCCACTGACCCTGAACTTCTCAGCAACCACTTTTCATCATTATAGGAATATGGTAGATCAGGTGTCCTAACTCAAAGATGGAGCCATTCAATGATTTCTCAAGCTCTAAGAGAATTATTCCCAGCACCTGCCCACTCACAGGAAATCACTGCCTACAAGACAGAACACGACAGGACTCTAAGACACGGGTTAACTTTTCAAGCTGTCATTCTGTCCCCTCCTCCAAGAGCCCAGGGCAAAATGCAGGAGGAAGCTGGGGAAAGGTCCAGCTAGTCTGCATTAGCCTAGGGCTTCTATAACAGGACACGGACACAGATCCAGAGACTATGCCAATCAGGTGGCTACTCAGCCCAAACATCTCAGGCACATTCATGTATTTAAAATATGCTAATTACTAGATGTGAACTGTATAAAATATGTAATGAATGTTGTTTGTGGTTTTTATCGTGTTTAATTTTTAAACTAGAAAATCCTGTTTGGGTGAAGTGTTGTAATATAACAACTTGCTTGTCATTTGCAGGGGCACACTGAATGCACAGCGTGCTGTGCGGAGAGCTTCTCGTGTGTCAAGATTCCCCAGCCTCGCCCCACGGTGGACAAAAATGAGTATCATTTCCTATCATTTTTGCACAGGTTTGAGGCGAGTGAGAAGGGAATGATGGAAGTGACTCGGAAATGACAAATGCCTCGAAGAATTTTGCGAGTTCTGTTGGTGCTGGTGAGGCAGTTGGCTTTCAACAGAGCAACTCTTTCAGAAGAGCGGAATCACTCATCCCACTAAAGATTATCCACAATTGGGAGGATGCTCAGGGTAGATACATGAGTGTCTCTCCTGTTTTGAAGGCTGTTGATTTAAGGAGGCTGGAGTGGGGACGTGCGTCCTGCCGAATTTCAGAACAGGTTAGGGAAGATCGCCCTACAGCCACACTGGCCTTTCGCAAGACAGATGGCATTTTACTTCTTAGAGATCACGGCACACATGTGGCCGCTGGCACGTGCCCCCACATTCACCATGCTGGGAATAGCAACACACACTTAATTAAATGCCATTTGGGGGACTGAATGAGTAAAGGTTCTGGAGGGAGGAGGAGAGTAACAGATACTATACAACCCTGAGTCATCACCAGAGGAGGGGGAAAACGCAAACTTACGTACACAGGAGTCTTCGGGATCAACTATAAGGGCTGCTGCGTCATAGACGGAAGATCCACACTTACGGTATCGAAGACACATATGTGTGAGTCTGTGCAGCTTTGAGCAAGACCACCGAAGCCAAGGGTGAGACAGTGTCTGTGAAATACACAAAACGGACATCCAAAGAGACTCTTGTCGCTCTCTGCCTGAGGGTCCTCCTGGGCCTTTTACTCCATGTGTCTTGGAAATGGACTACGAGGAAGCTAGCAGAGTGAACCATGAACACGTGAGTCTGCTATCCTTTGGGGGAGCCTGGAGTTCTGGGGTTGGGCTGGGGCCATCGTGGGAGGCAGAGCAATAAAGCTGAACCACTTAGAAAGCCAAACTTTCTAATCTCTGGCACACTCCGTCTCGCTACAGTGCGGATGCATTCTTGTTTTATTTTGTGACAGGTTTACATGCATACCATATTGCTTATTCTGTATCAGAGGAACCGTGAGGCATTTCGATGAGGAAATTACAGGGTGGGCTGGTCTTAATGGAATTTGGAATACAGGAAATCATCACATGACCACTGGCATCCGATGCATCGTTATTGCGACATACCTGGTGGGCATGTCCAGGAGACTCGCCCTGGTGTGGATTGGTTTTTGGTTAAGGACTCACCTATCTGGGCTCTGGTGTGCTCAACACACACCTCACAAGATTCCTTGAGTGGAAGACTACGGCTTGGAGCCATGTGCAAAAGAACCAACTGAAAAATACCTTCCTAAATCCTCTTCCTCTGGTCAGGGCACTATTGGGGCATCCACCATTTACCCATCCGGACATTGGCCATTAGGTATGTTTCTCTATAGATATAAACATTAATGGAAGGTTTTAAACATCAGATTCGATACTAGGCATTTTCTTGTACACACGTCTATTGCTGCAGGAGTTTAAAACCCTGGGGGCAGAGTACATATATTCTTATTTGCAGCATAAGGCATAACATGCTCTGAAATATACACGTCGCTATGGCCTCTACTGTCCCTGGAACAGTATGACGCCGTCGACCTCAAGGACGAGCGGAGATAGCCGTCGTTTGCAGCCTGAGATGGCAGGGAGTGTTTGTAAGGGTCCGAGGGGCACCTGCCGATCACTAAGCGTTGGTCATCCCCGTAGGAGTGGAGGAAAGGGTTCTCAGAGGTGTGGTCCGGCAAGAGGGACTTGCTTCGCTTGCCGACCTCCAGGCCCTGGGGGAAAAGGGAACCCTTGTTCCCCGCAAGTTTGCTGGAGGGGACGCTAAAGAGACTCCCATACAGGTTTCCCTCCAGGAGCCGTTCGCGGTCCTTGAGGCTGATGCTCCGGGAGGGCCTGCTAGGGTCCACCTCCCTGGGTTTGTCGAGGATGTTATCGTAGGAGTGCTGCCGGCTGATCCTCAGCTTGTTCTTTTGTAGGGTGCTGTTTGGGGCCCAGTCCTGTTGGTAGACCTCCTCCTGGGCAGCGGGGTTCCCCGTCTCCTGAAGCATCTGGTCCTCGTCGATGTCGTACAGGTTCCCCATCCGCAGGCAGGCGTCGCACTTGAAGGGGGAGCGCACGGTGAAGTGGCCCGCGTAGGTGGGCAGGTTGGACAGGCAGCTCCGGCAGTGCGTGGAGTTCTGGCGGTACCGGTCGCTGCCCTCGCTGTGCGGGGAGCTCTTGTCTTTCAGACTGAAGTGCTTGGAGTAGAGTTTGTACGGCTCATTGTTGGGGAGCACATCCTCATCATGCAAGGTGTTCCGGTTGAGGGGCAGCGTGGAATCCCCCTTGCGGAAGCTCTCGCCACGCTCCTGGTAGGGGTCGGGGAAGTCCACGTTCTCGGGGAGGGCCATGCTTTCTGCGAACGAGGGCGGGTCGAGGTGGAAACTGGGCTCCTTCTCGCCATCGATGGTGTAGATCTTGTCCCTGGGGGAGCTCGCTTTGGTTTTCAGGTAGGAGCGCTCTGCCTCGCTGCAGTCCTTGGGGTACTTGGAGGCCATGGACCTCTTGAAGTTGTCCTTGGCCTTGTGGTTCTTATTGTTGTCGGGCTCCCGGTGGCACGCAGCCCGGCTCGACGTTTCAGAGACGTCCGAGTGGGCCACCTCTTCAGGAATGTACCGAGGACTCTTCAGGGAGTGGGTCCTATTCTCCACGGGCCCCTCATCCCTCTGGGAGATGGGGTTCTGGGTCAGGGAGTCTTGGCGGAGCGACTCCATTGATTCTTCCAAAGCTGCCGGGACCGGGAATTCCCTTTGGACTCCGTGCTGACGGCCACCTCCACTGTGTTGGGGTTGGACTCATTGAGAGTCAGAGGATGCTGGCCCTGGAACACATAGTTGTTGAGGTTATCCTTGTGCCTGTTGGCCACGAATGTCTGGAGTTCATTCATGTTGTCCCCGAAGATGCTGTCTTTCCCCTGAAAGGACCGGTTGTCTGAGTAGACCAGGTTGCCCTTATCTGAAACCATGTCCATGATGAGGGAGCCTCTTTGGATGAAGTCCGCAGCTCTCTTGGGGGAATCCATCCTTGAGGAGTTCATGTTGGACAAGTTGGAGATGTTTTTGGCAGATCGAAGGAGTTTTAACATGTTGCTCTGGGATCCGGTCAGGTTGAAGTCCGGAGACTTCTTCTTTTCTTCAATGTGCACTCCGTGAATGCAGCTGTAGATGCCCTGTGGGGAGGAATGGAAAACACCATTAGCAGCATTGGGGACATGAAACCATGTCACACCTGAACTCTATCTGCAAAGGAGAGACATAGGCTCCCTGGAGAAACAGTAAAATGCAATCTGAGTCCTGATAATGTTCTTAAGTGTATAAGACAAGTGGCAGAGCATCAGACTTCCCTTGTCTCTCTTGTTTGATTGTGATTTTACTTAGATTATCAAGATTATCTGAAACTGTGCCAATAGTCATACATGGAATTTGAGGAAAAAATATCTAACCCTCATACAACTGGGCTTCCCAGGTGGCACAGTAGTAAGAATCTGCCTGCAATGCAGGAGATGTAGGTTTGATCCTTGGGTTGGGAAGATCCCCTGTGGTAGGAAATGGCAACCCCCTCCAGTATTCTTGACTGAGAAATCCCATGGACAGAAGAGTCTGAGGGCTAGAATCCATGGGGTCACAAACAGTCAGACACGACTTAGCGACTGAACACCAGCAACAACCTAAACGGAACAGTCAGGTCCAGGCTTTAGGAGTTTGACCTGGTTCTCCCAAGACTGACAGGGGTCTGGCCCAGAAGGGGGTTATGAAAGGGATGTGGAAGCTGCTGCTGACTCTGGGGTAAACTCGTAGGAAGGAAGTGTGAGAAGTGTGGATTCTGATGACAGCGGCCCTGTTGATCCCCACGGCAGGAATGCTCAGAACCCATCGGGATGCTCATGTAACTGTGACAGCGACCACTGTTTGCCCTCCTGCATCTTTCTTATTTTCTAGAGACAGTCTCCACTGCGTCGAGGAAGAGTAAACAGCAAAGCCTACAGTTGTATGTTTGAGCATCTCTTCCTCCGACCTCTCCACCTCAGGCTGCAAGATGAAGGCTGCCCAAGACAAGGTGACGGTCCTTCTCACCTTCCTGCAGCCTTTCCTCTCATCTCCAGCCTTTCCTCTCGTCTCCTTCTCTAGGCCCTGAGTGGTCTCTTTCCCTGCCAGGAGGTAGCATCTCCTTTTTGTTTCTGAGGCTGCTGGATATCAAAATGTACAAACGTGCATTTCACATAGAGCAGGGCTTTTGAATCTTGTATGCTAACTTAAGCTTTTATGACCAATTCGGTGATGTAATAGTCTCATACACTAACCTAGAGGGACTCTGCTATATTGGGTGAAAATCAGCGTGTCTCCTACATGTCTGAATCAGCCAAGATCAGAGCCTTTTCTTCCTGTTGTTAGCACTGTGAGAACATTAGCTTTTACATGTTTTTCTAACTTTGCAACTTTATTTTAATGAGCTTCTGTCTTCCTTTTAGAGATTTTGAGAACTCGCCTCCAACCTCCCCCATCAGAGTGGTGTGCTCCCGCCTGTCGAGATGAGCTCGTTGTCTCCGTATTTGCAAGAGGCCCTCAGAAGCGGCTGGGGAGCTGAGCTATGTTTTAAGAGCTGGGAGGATGGCAGCTGACTGCATTTTCTCATCCCTGGTTTCCCCTGGGGCTCACTGGACACAGCTAAGGCAGTTCCCAGGTGCAGATCTGCCTGGCAAAGCGTCAGGAAGGAGTCAACATAATGGGAGCCCGTATCCCAGGTTGGGTTGGTGGGGGTTCTTAACTGAGTTGACCCATCTTCCAGATGGGCTGATGGGGAGGTGGGAGTGTGTATTACAGAAGAGTGGGAAGAGTCAGAGGCCAGAAGCCCACTGGAAATGAGCCCCAGAGTCATCCGTTCTTAGCTCTGTGACCTTGACTAAGTCACTACATCTTTTTGCGCCTCAAGTCCCACATCTGTAAGATGGGAATCAAACTCTTTAAGGTGGATGTCAGGGCAAGATCTGACAATGCACGCAGGAGCTCCTCACTTGGATGGGCTCTGTGAATGCGAGTGAGTGAGCTGCTCCATCATCCCCGTTGTGCCCCTCCTGCTTGTCACCCCTCCCCTCTGTCCTCTCACACAGTGGCCCTATGATCAGAGTCGCAGGAAATGAGTACTACTCTTTACTACTGCACATTAGCTCTGGAAAATCATCATGGCTTTCTGATTCCATATGCTGCCCAAACCTTACCTTGGAAGGCAAATCCCTGGGCTGGGATTTCTTTCTTCCCTGCAGAGGTCTCCCTTTCCTCCTCTCTAGTATTCAGACTCCAGCTACCTTTTATGGCTTGTGTAAGTGATTTGACCTCTTGGGCCCACGATGGGTCCAGATGAACGGAACACTGCAGGCTCAACGTGCTATTCCAGACAACTGGCTCTGTCCATCCTCCAGCTCCCAGAGGACCCTGACCACTCAGAACATTCTCAGTGGGGCCTGAGCATGACTGTCCTCCTTGGTTCCTTGGCACCTGGGCCTGATGCCTAAAGTTTCTGGTATCCTCTGCTTATTTGTGTCCCCCTAGCCTTCCAACTCATGTATTGAGATCCCAGCCCCCAAAGGTGATATATTAATAGTAGGTGGGTGCTTAGGTCATGAGGTCCAAGGTGGAGCCTTTGGCAGAAGCACTTCTTATAAAAGAGACTCTTAGAGCCCCTTCATTCCTTCAGCTCAAGGGGACATCTGCAACATAGAAGAGGGCCCTCACCGCACCATGCTGACACCCTGATCTTGGATTTCCAGCTTCCAAAACTGTGGGTGTATGTTTTTATTGTTGATGAAGCACCCAGCATGTGGTAATTTGTTAGAGCAACTGGAATGGCCCCAGATGATTGTTGTTATTTGCTAAGTTGTGTCTGATTCTTTTGTGACCCCGTGAACTGTAGCCACACGAGGCTCCTCTGGCCATGGAATTCTCCAGGCAAGAATACTATAGTGGGTTGCCATTTCCTCCTCCAGAGCATCTTCCCAACCCAGGGATCAAACCTACATCTCCTGCACCTCCTGCATTGGCAGATGGATTCTTTACCACGGAGCCACCTGGGAAGCCCCGGCTAAGGTGGTTTACCACTTCTATTCTGTCGTCCCCACTGCAGGTCAGCCAGAAGCCTCCTCAAGCTCTCCTCTGAGCTCTCTGGAAGGATCTCATGGTTTCCACCTCCTTTATCTCTGGCTTTGCTATGTCTCCCATTCATCACATCTCAGGAGATAACCGAAGTGGTTCTCTTTGCTGATGACAGTGAATTTTTTTTTTTTTTTATAATGAAAGGGACAGTGTCTCGGAGAGGAAACAAAAGTTAAAAGCATCCCACAGAAAAGAAGATGCCTTTTTTGTAAGTCACAATGGACAAAAGTCACAGCTATGGGAGAAGCTTGGTTCTAATGTAAAATAAATGACTCTCTGAGTTCTGGCCTCTGCTCTTGGCCATTGCAAAAGGGCAGGCATCTCAGGTTTGTGTCTCCTGGGACATGAGGTCCCCTCTCCACGAGGGAGGGGGAGATGGAAGTTCAGGTCCTGGCTTGTCACGGACACAACACAACACTCAATGCTGCACTGAGTTCCCCCTTCATGCCTGTCCCTCAAGAGGCTTGGAACGGTAGGAGTGAGGGGTTTAGTTCATTTCTCAGAATAACAATCCTCACTTGGCTTCCTTAATGGTATCTTGGACAGAAGGAGCACTCTTTCAAAAACAAGCAGGATTTACAAGTAAAGGCAATTGTGTGCATTCGCTCATGGCGATCCCAGAATCATTTAGATATGGAAAGCCTTCAGTAATTGGCAGAGGAATTAGCGTAAAGTTGGCTTAATACCTAGCTACATGCATGCACATTGTTATTTTTAAACAATCTGTGTGTTTAGATGCCATCAAGCTAATTAGGAAATATGTATTTGCATAGAACTCAAGTTTAGTTGCCACTGAATGGAGAAAATAAATCCTCCTGACTGAGCCTGTGTGTACCTTCTGGATCTCTTAAAACCACCAAACCCCAAGAACACATAAATTCCTCTTTAAATGATTATTTTATTTTCCTAATAAACATTAGCATCTAAAACTAGATGCTTCTAACTACATATTTTTCAGCATGTTTCAAACTTTAATTTGTCCAATTCTTTCAGAGTAAAACAAATTCCAAGGTGAGTAAATGGCCGAAATAGGTAGATAAATAGATGGATGGAGAGATGGATAAATGAATGAATGGATGGGTAGATGGATGGATGGGTGGATAGATAGATGACATTGATTATCAGATAGAAAGATAATATTATACTGTGTTGGAAGATCAGTGAACAATATGTATGTATGTAAAGTGAAAGTGTTTGTGTCAGTTGCGTCTAACTCTGCGACCCCATGGAAGGTAGCCCACCAGGCTCCTCTGTCCATGGCATTCTCCAGGCAAGAATACTGGAGTGGGTTGCCATTTCCTTCTCCAGGGGATCTTCCTGACCCAAGAATTGAACCTGGGCCTCCTACATGGCAGGCAAGTTCTTCACCATCTGAGCCACAAGGGAAGCCCCTATATTGTGCTGGAAGATCAGTAAACAATGTATGTATATGCTTTTATCTGAGGCAAGTAAGCGACTAGCTTGTGTTGAACAGGTAAACATCGTTCAGTTGTGTGCATATATATGTGTGTAGTATGATTTGCATCAAATCTCTTATTTTGCTTGTATTTGATGTCTGTTGCTTGGGTAAGACTGTGGGCTCAGGCTGTTACTGCACCACCTAGAGTCAGATCCTGGCTCCAGCAAGGCTGAGCGATAATGGGTAATTCCTCTAACCTTATAACTGTGAGTTTCCCCAACTCTAGGACCATATCAGTACCGACCTCATAGAAGTGGTTTGTAGGTTAAATGAGATGAAGAGTATAAAGTCCTTCCATGGTGCCTGGGAAATTAATGTGTCCCCCAGATAGAAGCACTTTCCACGACTGTCATGGTGATGAACGCATCTCACCATGTGGACCTGTGTATGGCCACACAGACGTGCCACGCTGTCCAGCACGAAAGGAGATTTCTGCAGCTTGAATGTGAATGCACTGACTGTGGCATGCATGCTCTGTGCTGCTGTTTATGTCGGGTTGAATGTATATTTTGTTTTCTGTTTGAAGTGTGTGTGTTTTCTTGTGGTCCTTCAAGCCTCTGTTTCATTTCAGGCTCTGCTGCCTCATACATGTTCCTGTGGCTTGTTATCTGTGTACACACATGGTGTTGCATCGTGATTCTGTTTGGTCACATGCGATTTCTTTGAAGGCATGCAAACATTGTAACATGCTGCACAGGAGTTTTAATAACGTCCTAGAGCATATCTGAGTGCCCGTCAGGGTGGCTGCAGACTGGCTGTGCTTAGCCTATGTGTTTTGGTGTTTTTTAATAGTTTTCAATGGAATTAGTTACTAGCATTTAAAAATTGAGGGACATCCCTGTCATCCAGTGGTAAAGATTCCCCACTTCTGTTGCAGGGGCCGCGGGTTTGATCCCTGGTTGGGGAAATAAGATCCTGCCTAGCTCACAGGACAACCAATAAATTTTAAATAAAAATGGAAAGTTTTCCTGTATAATCAGATGGCCATTCCCTCCTATAAAAACTGAAAATTGGCCTTGCCTTCTGCCAAGACCATCCTCAGCAAGAGCAGAGAATGATCATCTCCTTTGGGTTTGACACACTGTCATATTTTACCATAGTCACCATAGCTCTCTCTCCTTGACACCCAGGCTCAGCTGCTATTTTTCACTCCATTTGTGCTATTTTTCTCAGGCCTGGCCTGCTTGATTCATTCACCTTCCATTTCTGGCTTGCACGGTCGTCTGGCTCATGAACACAGAACCCAGTGCCCTGTCCACACATCCAAGAAGGGTTGGTGAGTGAGGGGAGGCTGTGCAGACGCCCCACCCCCTGCCCAAGGGCCCCAAAGCATCCTGGGAGCCCCCGTGCTTTTCTGGACCTGCCCGCTGCAGAGAGAAGAAGCCGTCGGGGATACTGACCCTGCTGATGGAGAAGAGCAGGCCTGGCCGGTCGGAGCACACGCCGGTGAAGCAGAAGCGCAGCTTCCAGTAGAAGAGATGCTCCCAGATGAAGGTGATGAGGCTGAGCGCCATGGCGGCCGCCAGCATGTAGAACACGCCCGCCATGTTGTCAATGTCCAGCTGGCTGCTCATCACCTCGTTCTTCTCGTTGTGGCAGATCCCCGTGAGCCACAGCGTCTCTAGCTCCTCCATCTCCCCTGGACGGAAGACAAGAGCCACAGGCAGTGAGGAGCAGGGCCCACGCCACGGGCTGGATACCCCTGCGCTTGGGGGAGACACGTATGACTTACAGCTGCAACCTCAAGGGGAGGGACTGAGCCCTGCATTCACTCCCCGGTCAGCTGAAGATAACGATGGCTACACCTACGTAACACGGTTGCAGGAGGATAAACTGAGATCCTGTCTAGAGAATTTGGCACAGTCCCTGAATCTCTCTCTCTCTCTGGTCATTATTATAATGTTCTTCCCACCCTGCTTGGGGCTTCCCTGGTGGCTCAGACAGTCAAGAATCCACCTGTAATGCAAGAAACCTGGGTTCAGTCTCTGGATGGGGAAGATCCCCTGGAGGAGGGCATGGCAACCCACTCCAGTATTCTTGCCTGGAGAATTGCATGTACGGAGGAGACTGGTGGGCTACAGTCCATGAAGGTGCAAAGAGTCACTCAGACACGACTGAGTGACTAAGCACACAGCACCCAGCTTTTCTGTATCCCCACCCCCACCATCCACCCAAGCCTAGAACAGGACATGGGATAAGCTGACAGTAGGTGGCAGTGGGAAGACTTGCATTCTTGTTATGACTCCATCACTGACTAACTGTGTTACCTCAGAGCCACAGTGATCCTGTCCATGAAATGGGTAGAATAATAGTGCATACTCCCTCCGGTTCTAGAGAAGATCAAAAGAGCTCACATATGCAAAATTCTTAAATGTAGTGCCTGGCTCATGCTAAGTTCTCCTAAATAGTAGCCTGCAAGGGTTGTTGTCCAGGAAGCACCCAGCACAGAGCCTGGTACACATTTGTACAGGAAGTATACACTAGTCATTTCTTTGTTTAGAGCATCAAAGATTATTCCAAAAAGTCACCTCAAGCAATGCACTTAGGGCACAGAGTGTTCCTTGCAAAGAAACCACTCAGTCGCTTCTAAATGGCCCCTTGCAAGCTAAATACTTCCCCACTTTGGCAGGCAACTAAAGAAGCAGGTGGGGTTTTCAATGGGGAAAAAAAAAGCATTATTTTGTCTCTCTATTATGTGTATTTTATCCGGTTGCCATTTAGGAGGAAATTCTCTGGTCTAAATGTCTAGTAATTATACTAACTGTATAGCAATTTACTAAACCATGGTGCTTAGACTATGATTCAGGCCTTTAAAAGTTATCCTTCAAAAACAGTGAAAATCAAAAAAGATGCCTAGAATGTTAAGAGTACGACTAATATTGTATATACATGTGATCTCTAAGATATAAAAGATAGAAGCATAGGATTAAGAAATACACATGCCTATGTATAAAATAGGTCCACAACAAGTATATATTATATAGCACAGGGGAATATAGCCATTATTTTGTAATAACTTTAAGTGGAGTATAATCTATAAAAATATTGAATCGCTATTTGTACATTTTAATATAACATTGTAAATCAACTATACTTCAATAAAAAAAACACTTGCAGAGAAAAATAAATGCTCAAAATGTCTGATTCTCTTTGCAGAGATTAATCATAATTATTGCCTTCACACTGCTCTCTTTAAGTTTTATGAAATGTTTGTATATTGCTCTCTGTTTGTTCTCACTCCTGAAACACTTGCCTGAACAGAGAAACTTGTTTTTCTTAGACCTTTTGGAGATGTTATAAAGTGTCCTTCTGACCTAGATTGTAATTGTTGAGAGGTCAGCTCATCATGTATTTATCATTACTTTCTGTGCAATCTACATTTTCTCTCTACTTGCTTTTGAGAATTTCATTCTGTCTTTGTGTGGAATCTAGCTGTGGGTATGTTTTATTTGCTCTGCTCTGGATTCTGTGATTCTTCAAGCTGATGACTCATAACTTTAATTTGGGAAGAATTTCACCCATCATTGCTTTGACTCTTAACTTTCCTCACCTTTTTAAAAGTTAACAGGCTTTATTTTTTATTTTAAATTTAGAGAAAAGCTGAGCAGAAAGTGGAATCCCCATACCTTTTATCTTCCCATTCCTCTTGGTTTCCCCTATTAACATCTGGCATTGATGTGATATATTTTTTATAACTTATGAGCCAAATACATTATCATGAACTAAAGTCCACAGTTTATACTGACTACCTGTGTAGCTCAGTGGCTGGTAAAGAATCCACCGCAATTCAAGAGACCTGGTTCAATTCCTGGGTTGGGAAGATCCCCTGGAGAAGGGAAAGGCTACCCACTTCAGTATTCCTGGGCTCCCCCAGTGGCTCAGCTGGTAAAGAATCCACCTGCAATGTGGGAGACCTGGGTTCGATCCCTGGGTTGGGACGATCCCTAGGAGATGGGAATGGCTACCCGCTCCAGTATTTTGGCCTGGAGAACTCCATGGACTATTCCATGGGGTCACAAAGAGTCAGACACTACCGAGTGACTTTCACTTCACTTCACCTCATATAGTTTATGTTAGGGTTCAGTCTTTGTGCTGTACAATTCTCTGGGTTTTGCCAATGCTTAACATCATGTATCCACCAAGACAGTATAATGCAGAACAGTTTCACTGCCTTAAACATCCTCTGTGATCCAGCTGTTCATCCCCCGTCACCCCTCATCCACCCCCTGGCAACCACTGATCTTCTGTTTCTATAGTCTCGCCTTTTCCAGAACATTGTATAGTTGGAAACATACACTGTGCAGCCTTTTCAGACAAGCTTCTTTCTCTTAACAAGATGCATCAAAGGTTCCTCGATATCTTTCCCTGGGTTTATAGAGCTTTTCTTTTTATCTCTAAGCCTTATTCTACTGCATGGACATATAGTTTGTTTATCCAATCAACTACTGAAGGATATGGGGCTTCCCAGGTGGCTCTGTGGTTAAAGAATCCACCTGCAATGCGGGAGACCCAGGAGATGCTGGTTCAGTCCCTGGGTGGGGAAGGTCCCCTGGAGAAGGGAATGGCAACCCACGCTAGTATTCTTGCCTGGAAAATCTCATGAACAGAGGAGCCTGGTGGGCTACAGTGCATGGGGTTGCAAAGAGTTGGGCGTGACTGAAGCGACTGGGCATGCATGCATGCGCTGAAGGATATCTTGGTTGTTTCCAAGTCTGGACATTTATGAAAGAAACAGAAACATTCATGTTTAAGTTTCTATCAGGATACAAATTTTCAACTCATTTGGGTAAATACCTAAGGGCATTATCAGTGACTATATCGTAAGACTATATCTAGCCTTTATGGAATCTGCCAAACAGTCTTTCAAAATGACTGTACCATTTCACACTCCCACCAGCAATGAATGAGGCTCCTGTTCATATAATACATCCTCACCAGCACTGGTTTTGTTTTGGATTTTGACCATTCCGATAAGGTGTGTATCACATTGTTTTAATTTGCAAATCCTTAATTTGCAAGTCCTTTGCAAATCCTTAACATGATAATCTTATCCTTAGAAAATTTTGTTTAAAATACTCTAGACAGGGACTTCCTGATGGCCCTGTGTTTGGGACGCCATGCTCCCAATGCAGGGGACGTGGGTTCAATCCCTAGGCAGGGAACTAAGACCCTAAATGCCACATAGCTCCTTAAAAAATCCTATTAAGCTACTTTTAAATTCTATTTAAAAATATTCTAGACGTTCTCATTCTATCCTCTTGGTTATTAACTTTGTTTTCATGTTTTTCACTGCTTCCCTGTTCTGTCTTGCATTTATCTGATTCCCACAGTTCTATTTTCCAGTTCATTTATTCCTTCGTTGATAATATTTGACTTTGTGTTTCGATTTTTAATCTATTGTAATTGTGACATTCATTTAGTTCTTTTAAAATTCTGCCTGTTCCTTTTGTCCTAATGCCCTACTCTTCAGTTATGACTTTGAAAACTTTTATACATTTTGGAATTTCAAACCTATAGTCTTTCAGATTATTCTCAGCCTCATACCCCGCTGCCCCCCAAGCACCACCGCCATCTGAATTCTCAGGGTTCTGTTGTGTTTGCCACGTGTGCTGACTCTCATAGTGGCATTTGTAACTTTTGATTAGGAGCGCATCTTCAGCAAAGCTGTTCTCTCCCTAAACCCCATGCGGCTCCCAAGCAACCTGGGTTACAGACAAGGCCTTATGGAGGCACTCTGGGTTTGCTCTTGCCATGGTTCCAGCAGGTTTCAAAGTACCAGTTTTTAACTTTTATTGGAGTATAGTTGCTTTACAGAGCTGTGTTTGTTTCTGCTGCACAGCAACATGAGTCAGCCGCAGGTATACATATATCCCCTCTTTCTTAGATTTTCTTCCCATTTAGGTCATCACAGAGCATTGAGGAGAGTTCCCTAAGCTAGGCAGTGGGCTCTCATTAGTTACCTATTTTCCTGATGCTGGGAAACACTGAGGGCAGGAGGAGAAGGGGCCGATAGAAGATGCATTGGTTGGATGGCATCACTGACTCAATGGACATGAATTTGAGCAAACTCTGGGAGACAGTGAAGGACAGGGAAGTCTGGAGTGTTACAGTCCATGGGGCTGCAAAGAGCTGGACACTATTAGCAACTCAACACTAATAGTACATAGTATCAGTAGTATATAATGTCAACCCCATTAGTATTAATAGTATATACGTGTCAATCCTGATCTCCTAATTCATCCACCCTCCTCTTTCCCCATTTGGCGTCCGAACGTTTGCTCTCTACATCTTTGTGTGAAAGAAATCCGACCATATTATTCCACCATTTAAGATACATTTAAACCTCCATCCTAATTTGAGTTTTAATCTCTCAGCTTCAGATGTTAAGCTCCTTGTACTTCCTATGCTATGATGGACTGTTTTTTCTAGTCTCCTTTTCACAGACTCCTTGACAGTCTCAGATGAAGCCGTGGTGTCATCTCCTTGCACAGTTCAAGGCCCCCCTGTGGATGTTAAAGCCCCAGATCCCATCCCTCTTGCCTGTCTCTCTGTCGGCACCACAGCTGAAACATACCATGAGGGTTCCCATTCCCCTCTGTTTCTGGCACCAAAGGATTGCTCTTCCTTTTGGCCTTGGCTGTGCATGGTGGGCTTGTATATGTGTATGTGTGTACATGCCTATAAGGCTGCATTTTTATGCAGTTTGTAGCACGACGGGGTCCCACATCAGTTAAGTTTCCATTGTACCACTACCATCTATGCATGTATAACTTTTGTGAAAGTGAAAGTGTTAGTTGCTCAGTTGTGTCTAACCCATGGAGCCCACCGGGCTCCTCTGTCCACAGAATTCTCCAGGAATACTGGAGTGGGTCCTTCTCAAGGGGAATCTTCCAGACCCAGGGTCATAACCTGTGTCTCCTACATTGCAGGCAGATTCTTTGTTGTCTGAGCCATCAGGGAAGCCCTATAAATTTTGTAATCATGATTTTTTTAAAGCACACATGTTTATGGGAGAAAATTAGGAAGTACAAATAAATATTATATTGTAAATTCTTCACTCACAAGGAAGGGTGCTGGTTGATCAGTGATGCAGGAAGCAGTGGAAAGGGATATCTTGATTTCAACTCTTTCTCTCTAACAGTCTCCAGTACTGTGCTCACAAATGTCATGGGACAGTCAGCAATATGACCTCACCGTCTACCTAGCACCACCATTGATCATCCAAATCCATTGCCTGCTGTATACTTCAAGATTTACCTGGTAGCTTCCTCTTTTCCCCCAAACACCAATGCCATCCTTCCAAAAATACTGTGTTGTTGACTTTCTCCCTCCCGCTGGAATTTGTGAGGACTCAGAAATGGGTCTTTCCATTACATTTTGTCAAATTCCCAGCATATCTTCCCTTTGGTATTATCCCAAGGCTTCTCTGATAGCTCAGGGAAGAACTAAGAATGTGCCTGCAATGCAGGAGAACCCAGTTTGATTTCTGGGTTGGGAAGATCTGCTGGAGAAGGGATAGGCTACTCACTCCAGTATTCCTGGGCTTCCCTGGTGGCTCAGCTGGTAAAGAATCCACCTGCAATGCAGGAGACCTGGGTTTGATTCCTGGGTTGGGAAGGTCCCTGGAGAAGGGAAAGGCTACCCATTCAAGTATTCTGGCCTGGAGAATTCCATGGACTGTATAGTCCACAGGGTTGCAAAGAGTCGGACATCACTGAGTGACTTTCACTTTCACTTACTTTTCACTTTCAAAGAGAGACAGGGGCTTACCCAGGTGGCACTCTGGGTAAAGAACCCGCATGCCAAGGCAGTAAACATGAGAGATGTGGGTTCGATCCCTGGGCCAGGAAGATCCCCTGGAGGAGGGCATGGCAAACCTCTCCAGTATTCTTGCCTGGAGAACTCCATGGACAGAGGAGCCTGGTAGGCTACAGTTCACTGGGTCGCAAAGAGTCGGACACAACTGAAGGGACTTAGCACGCACACAAAGAGACAGAATGTCCGTAACAGGGTCAGTCTCAGTCGAAGGAACATCATTTTGATTTCTTTCAGGATGTAAATATAAAGATTTTCCCTCTGCCTTTTGCTCAAACACCTCTATTTAAAATAGGTCAACTTGGTAAACCAGACCCATCTCCCAAAAGTGGGGCAAACACACATTTCTCAATACCAGTTACAACTTGTTCCAGTCATTCTCCAGCCATTCATTTCCTGCCTCGTGGCCTTTTCTACTAGTGCACTGAACTGTAGTTCAAATACTTTCTAATTTCGTTTTGAATTTACTCAAATATTGTTGTCTCCTTGAGGGAGATCAGGAACAACATTTGACGATTTTGATTATTTCTCATGCCTGCAGCAGGTAGTAAGCATTGCATTCATATTTTCTGTTTCTATCTCTTTCCATCTCCAGGCTTAAATTGGGCAGGATTGCAAGGAAAAAAAAAAAATGGTCATATCTGTTGGGTGAGCTTTTCTGCCACATAAAGAGAGGAAGAGTCGGACATGACTAAGCAATGAACACTTACTTAAAGAGAGGAAATACAAAGCAAAAGGGAATGGGCTTGAGAGTAAAAGGTTGGAGAGTACATCCTCTGCTAGGGAAAAGCCCAAATGTCATTTTCTTTCCCCTACCAGGAAGTAGCTTGTGTTGCTCAGTCCGTGTCAGTTCAGCCCATTACAAAGAGGCCACAGTCTTCGTCAGTGTGATCCTAGGACATGGAGCTGGTCAGTGGGGCAATTAAATGCCTTTTCTGAAGCAGACTTACTCTTGCTGGAAGACAAAAACTAACAGCTCCTGGTGGCAGAGGGAGGTTGCAGAGCTTTGGGTTTGCAGCCAGGGCAACTTGAAATCCTCTCCCCACTGACAGCACAGCTCCCCACTCCATGACATGGAAAGCTCTCTCTTTCCCTCTCTGTTTCTACATCCAGTGATGGGAGGCTCACATGCACTTGAAAATGCCCCTGCAGGCATGGAGGTCGTGCCTGTTTCAATGTTCTTGCTATATCTGTCTTCAGGGGAGATGGCACTGCCAGCTGCATGCATCCTCTGCCGGACTCTGAGTTCTGTGCCACCTTAAGGAAGGCTGTGACGTCCTGATCACAGAGCAGGACATCACAGCTTTTCCCTTTCTCTTCTTCCTTCCTCTTTTCTTTCCTCCTCCCTCCCTTCCTCCCTTTCCCTCTTTCTTTCCTCTCCCTTTCTCTCTTCCAGCTTTCTCTCACAGTTGCTAGTTAAAAGGCAGAGTGATGGGGCTTCAAAAGGCAGGAGCCATAAAGATGCAAAATCTAAAAGGGACCACGTGAGAACAATTGAGCTGCATCGTGCGGCGTCTGAGACCCTCTTCCATCTTCTTAGACGATGCCGTTGCAAGAGGCTATGTGAAGTGTACAGGGCTGGTCAGACAAAAGGGACAGAAAGGATGTAGACAGTGAGGCCTCACACACAAACATGGGACTTCTCACATTATCCATCCCCTCACAAAGTCAAAGCCAGGGGTTTCAGATTTGCAAAAGAGAATTAGATGAAAACTCAAGTAGACACCATCCAGCAAATTACAAGAAAGAATGCTTCAGGTAGAAAATAACCTAAAATGAGCTACAAAAGGGATTCTCCCTTCCTTGAAATGTTTAGGGAACGTGTTGAATCACCCTGTAAGGTCTAGACAGTTACAAGAGGTAGAACAAGGGTCAGACTGCCTATGATCAATTCATCTTCAACACTTACTACCCAGTTGATCTGGATCTGCTACTCTGCTTACCTATGCATCCACTCATCCATTCACTGATCTGTTTTTCTAGTCTTTCAGTTAACAACATTACATAAATTCTGTTCTGTTTCAGGGCATATACTAAGGTTTTCACAAATTAACCCAGGTAGCCACATAGCCACGTAATGTGGCTGGGGCCAGGATCACACCCATTCTACAGATGAAGCACAAAGAGGTTAAGGGGCTTGCTCAGTCTCTCTGAGATGCAGTTCTGGCACCTACCAAATGCAGCACAACAGTATTTACCTGTAGGAGTTCCATTGGAATTAAGTGAGGATACATGCATGTGGCACACCTTGATTACTCAGTACCTATAACCTGATGCTGGGAAAGACTGAAGGCAAAAGGGGCAGCAGAGGATGAGATGGTTAGCATTAGTGACTCAATGGATGTAAATCTGAGCAAACTATGGGAGATAGGGAGGGACAGGGAGACCTGGCGTGCTGCAGTTCATGGTGTTGCAAACAGTAGGACGTGACTGAGCAACTGAACAATAACAACATCCACACATGGTTGGAGACACTGTTATTTCCTGCCTGAAGCCAGGGAGCTGGTGGGTGGGGTGGATCCCATAACACTCCCTGGGCCCTTCCAATTCTGGAGTCTATGATTCCAAGACTCTTGAGAGCCCCTTGGGCTGCAAGGAGATCACACTAGTCAATCCTAAAGGAAATCAACTCAGAATATTCACTGGAAGGATTGATGCTGAAACTCCAATACTTTGGCCACCTGATGTGAAGAGCCAACTCATGGAAAAAGACCCTGATGCTGGGAAAAATTGAAGGCAGGGGAAGGGGATGACAGAGGATGAGATGGTTGGATGGCCTCACCTAGTCAATGGACATGAGTTTGAGCAAACTCCAGGAGATAGTGAAGGACAGGGAAGCCTGGCGTGCTGCAGTCCATGGGGTCACAAAGAGTTGGACACGGCTGAGCAACTGAACAACAGCAACAATAGCATGATTCCAAGATACATGTCCAGAGGGAAGGCTAAGCCCTCCAGTAAGAACGTGCTGTGTCCAACGTCAGAGAAATCAGTTCCTTCTCTGTCCTCAGACACATTCTCTGAGCTTCCAGAGGGACCGCAGTTGCCTTTCAGATTAGATTTCATTCTACCCTGCGAAGCTCTCTGAGTGCTAAGGGGATTGCTTCGGGAAAGGATTTCACAGCAGGCAATGTGACTCGCCTTCAGGCAGCCTCAGCATTTCTCCCCTGAGGTCGGTTGTAAAAAGTCCATTTTGAACCTATACCCTTTAGGTTCTGTCTAGGGCCTGAGAATTCGCTGAAGTACATCTTCTGAAATCAGCCCATACATACACCCTCGCAGGCATACATCTACATATTTTTTTTTTTCCCTTGGTTTCTGGCCAAAGCACCTGACCCTAGGCAGTGATGGCGCAGAAAGAAACAGCGTGTGGTTTTAGTTTTGGGTCTGATGTTCTGTTTCATTTCCAGTCAAGGAAGCAAATGCTTTGGGGGCCTCTGAGGACCTCACAGAGTCGTGTCTTACTCCCTCACTCATTCATTCACTCACTCGTTCGGCCACTGGAAAAAAGGACGTTTCTAAAGCGCTTAGCATGAGGTTGGTATCTCTGTATTCTCACAGAGACGAATAACACACAGTCTTTGGCCTCTACCGGCTCTGATTCCTGTGGGAGAGACAGTCATGTAAACCAGTAATTATGGCAAAATGAGATGATTGAATTTGCATAGGGCTGGAGGCAGCGAGAAACATGGCATGTTTTGAAATCAGAGAACAGTTCAAAATTGGCAAGGAGAAAGAAGCCATCAAAGGAGGCTCTTGAAAGCAGGAGCCAGATGGATAAGGAGTTTGGGCTGTCCTGGGAACAGTGGGGTCACCGGACGAGACCAGCTGTAAGCTTGGTGGACCCAAGATTCTTCACTTACTGCCTATGTTTTTGCAACATGAGTCAGAAACCACGTAGATGATCAGAAACCACATATAAGATTGGCTGTTACAGGTGTGTGTTGTGCTATGCTCAGTTGCTCAGTCATGTGCAACTCTTTGCAAGCCCATGGATTGTAGCCCACCAGGCTTCTCTGTCCATGGGGATTCTCCAGGCGAGAATACTGGAGTGGGTTGCCATGCCCTTCTCCAGAAGATCTTCCCAACTCAGGGATCGAACCCAGGTCTCCCACACTGCAGGAGGGTTCTTTACCATCTGAGCAAATTTGGACAATAGTGCTAT
>SJYC01095287.1:0-76640 GCA_006408675.1 Madoqua kirkii
TTCTCCAGGCAAGAATCCTGGAGTGGGTTGCCATGCCCTCCTCCAGGGGATCTTTCCAAACCTGGGATCGAACCCAGGTCTCCCTACTTAGTGATCTGAGGTTACCTAAGTGGGAAGAAAACCCCAAAAAGGGGATTATTTACACATGCAGACATATGCGTACATATAGCTGATCCACTTTGCTGTACAGCAGAAATTAACACAGTATTGTAAAGCAATTAAACTCCAATAGAAATTAATTTTAAAAAGAAATTATAAAATCTTATTTCTATTTACAAAGGCTATGCAAATATATTGTAATAACTCAAAATCAACAAAAAATTCTTAAAATTAAAAAATAAGAAAGAGTGGTTCTTAGTTTTATTTAGTGATCTGAGGTTACCTAAGTGGGAAGAAAACCCCAAAAAGGGGATTATTTACACATGCAGACATATGCATACATATAGCTGATCCACTTTGCTGTACAGCAGAAATTAACACAGTATTGTAAAGCAATTAAACTCCAATAGAAATTAATTTTAAAAAGAAATTATAAAATCTTATTTCTATTTACAAAGGCTATGCAAATATATTGTAATAACTCAAAATCAACAAAAAATTCTTAAAATTAAAAAATAAGAAAGAGTGGTTCTTAGTTTTATTGTGTATTAGAATCACTAGAGATGTACAAATGCCCTGAAGGGTGAATAATTAGGAATCTGCACCAGGCTCCTCTGTCCATGGAATTCTCCAGGCAAGACTACTGGAGTGGGTTGCCATTTCCTCCTCCAGAGGATCTTCCCAACTCAGGGACTGAACCTGGGTCTGCTGCATTACAGGCAGATTCTTTACTCTCTGAGCCCCCAGGAAAGCCTGCTTTCAACATCTCCCTAACTGAGTCTGATGAACACAGAAGTGCCCAAAGTGTCTTTCAAAGTAAGGTAACTGTCGATGGCAAGATGGCAAAACCTTCCCTCATTTTCACGTCCCACCACCTGGCATTTAGAAGCTGCTCAGTTATTCTTTGTTGGATGGATGTCTACAGGGAGACTGAATGAATAAGCAAATGTGTGAATAAGTTGAGGGGTTTTGTTAACGGCACCCAGCCCCTGCTCACTTGATTATGGAGTTTGTGATTTACAGAGTGGCTTTGCTTAGCCTAAACTGTGATTTCCGCCTTTGAAGTCTCAATTTGATTAAAATACGTTTAGCAAGGAACAATAACTTTCTGAAATGCTGGGGATTATGCAGCTCCGAGAAGCTCTGTGGGGAACAAGCAAGTCCGGCAAGCATGTCGGTCTTTGTGAACCTAGAGAGGCTGCTCGGCAAGCCTGTATCGGGGCCAACATCTGACTCCTCTTAATTACATTCTGTCCTTGTTTCATTCCCTCTCATCTCTTGCTTTTGGGTCCTGAGTTTTCCCCAAACTGCCAGGGTGGAATGATCTCAAAAATTAGGCTGAGCCTGTTCCCATGGTGCTGGGGCCCAGGGCATGGACAACTCTCCTTCCCCTTGGAAAGACGGAAAAAACAGAGATCACTTTCTCTCCCACCCTCAAGCTCTGTTGCCAAGTTATTTAGTCCAGTGTCACCTGCAGGCAACTTAGCCTTCAGTGAAACAGGAAGGAATAGAGGCTGGCTCCTGACCTGCCTGCATGCTTGCACGCTCAGTCATGTGAGACTCTTTGGGACCCCATGGACTGTAGCCTGCCAGGCTCCTCTGTCTGCAGAATTCTCCAGGCAAGAATCCTGGAGTGGGTTGCCATGTCCTCTTCCAGGGGATCTTCCTGACCCAGGGATCAAACCTGCATCTCCTGCAACGCAGGCATGTTCTTTACCCACTGAGCCACCTGGGAAGCCCGGTTATTGACTTATGTGCTTTTAAATCACATAGGTCAGTAGCCCCTTCCCAGATGGGAATGCTTGCCGAATGAGATGTCTGGGAGGGTAAGAGCAGATAAAGGAGACACGATGTTGCATAATGGTTCAAATGAAGACCCTAGAGCCTACTTGCCCAGGTTGGATCAGCCACTTACTATAGCTTGACACATGACTCAAACTTTCCGTGACTCAGTTTCCTCATCTGTAGGCAGACACTTATAGTCATAATTCATGGCATTTAATAATTGTGAGAACTGCATGAAATTAATACATATAAAGATGGATTATCTTATGACCCATAGTTGCCCCTCTGTGAGTGTTGCTGCTGCTGTTGCTGCTAAGTTGCGTCAGTCGTGTCCGACTTTGTGCGACCCCATAGACGGCAGCCCACCAGGCTCCCCCGCCTGTTGTTAAAGACTTCGATAAAAATAACACTAATGATGTTAGCTTTGAATGACTTCCCTTTTGACACATGGAAAACTGTCTCTTCCTCCGGCAAGTAGCTCCTCAGAGCCTCTCCCCATCAAACCCCCGATCCTCATTTTGGCTTTTATCTCTTTAAAAGGACCGAGGCTGCTGGTTGACATAGGGTGTTGCTGAGTCATCTGAGGACACCAGGACCTATGTCACGAAGAGCTGCTGGCAGGGGAGGCCTGCAGGAGACAGATTAGACTTCTCCCAGGCAGGAGTGAGTCAGCCGGGGGTCTGCGCCCGGCTCCACCATGGAGCCCAGAGGGGGCAGTGGATGGCTCCCAGGCTCGTTCAGTGTTATCTGCAATGTGCGTAACTGCTCAGTTGACCGAGCCAGGCTGTGCTGTAGATACAGGAGGCGTGTTACCTGACCAGTCCCCTGAGCACACTTGTCTCTCTGATCCTTTCTCTCCCCTTCTGTCTTTCTGTGCCCTTGTTCTCTCCTTCTCCTCCTCCTCTCTCCCCATCTCTTCTTCCATCCTTCTCCCCCTCATACATCCCTGTCCCTCTTTTCTATCTGCCCCTTCTTTCTTCCTTTTTCCATCTGGATCTTTTCCCTTTCCTTAGAAGGACTACACAACCGACAATATCAAGTCTTCCCCACCTCCCTTGTCTTCCTCCAGACAGTCTAAGGCCAGGGTCATCATGCTTTTCTGACAAATGGCCCAACAAGAAATATTTGGGGTTGTGCAGATTCTAAAACTTCTGTTGCAACAGTGTGACTCTGCGGTAGTAGGGGAAACAGCCACAGACAATACCTGAATGAATGGATGTGGCTGCGTTTCAATAAAACTGGATTTTCAGAAATAGACAGTAATGCTCCTTTTCTATTTACCTCCTTGATCACAAACCACAGACTCACTCAGGATTTACAATCCACTACAATTCTAAAATATAATCTTGCTGATTATACTGATCCCAGAAAAGTGTGTTAAAAAGAACAGAGCAGATGTATTTGACTACTAGAGCACACAAATCAGATAACAGGAGAACTTGGCTGCATGGCAGTGAAAACGTGGGTCAGAGGCTTGGGAAGACTGTCCCCCTGGACAGTGGTTTAGTGATTTCCTCCCTGTCTCTTGCCTAGAGACACCTGATGCTCATCCCAAAGAAAATAACATCCTGAACTGAACTTCATCAGAGAAGGTATTTGATGAATGAAGTAAGCCTCACAAAAGTATATCTATGGTATTTTCAAATCCATGCATTCATTTATTCATTCATCCAAGAAGTTTTTACTTGAGCATCTACTATGTGCAAAGCTCAGCAATGAGTCCTAGGGGAGAGGAAAGGGCAACAGAATGGACACGAAAGTGTGTGGCCTATGTTGGTGGGAATATAAATTCGTGCAGCCCCTAGAGGGAACAGTGTGTGTGTGTATGTTTAGCTGTGTCCAAATCTTTGTGACCCCCCCTGGACACATAGCCTGCCAAGCTTCTCTACACATGGAATGTCCAGGCAATATCAAAGTGCGTTATTTTCTTCTCCAGGGGATCTTCCTGACTCAGGGACTGAACCTGCATGTCCTATGTTGGCAGGTGGATTCTTTTACCACTGAGCCACTAGGGAAGCCCATTTGCTTTCACGCTTAATTGAGGAACCTGGAACTCAGAGAAACAGACTGCCATGCAGCTAGGAGCTACAGAACCTTCCATCACACGCCTTCACTTGTGTCACTTAGTGAAATGGCACACAAATGCTATAAGCATGGAGCTAAAGGAGTTTCCTTTCTCCATGGAAGGAGTTTCGTGGAGCTGAAGGTTTCCCGAGTGAAAAAAGAAGGTACCTGCAATGCAGGAGACGCTCAGGAGACCCAGATTTGATTCCTGGATTGGGCAGATTCTCTGGAGAAGGAAATAGCATCCCGCTCTAGTATTCTTGCCTGGGAAATCCCATGGGGAGAGGGGCCTGGCAGGCTGCAGTCCATGGGGTCATAAAGAGTCAGATATGATTGAGTGACTACATAGCAACAACAACAAAGAGGGTTCTAGTTTGTCAGCATATCTAGAGCTGCAGTCTTTAAGGAAGGCTTCACAGAGGGATGTGTGTCTTGCCTAGAGACACCTGATGCTCATCCCAAAGAAAATAACATCCTGAACTGAACTTCATCAGAGAAGGTATTTGATGAATGAAGTAAGCCTCACAAAAGTATATCTATGGTATTTTCAAATCCATGCATTCATTTATTCATTCATCCAAGAAGTTTTTACTTGAGCATCTACTATGTGCAAAGCTCAGCAATGAGTCCTAGGGGAGAGGAAAGGGCAACAGAATGGACACGAAAGTGTGTGGCCTATGTTGGTGGGAATATAAATTCGTGCAGCCCCTAGAGGGAACAGTGTGTGTGTGTATGTTTAGCTGTGTCCAAATCTTTGTGACCCCCCCTGGACACATAGCCTGCCAAGCTTCTCTACACATGGAATGTTCCAGGCAATATCAAAGTGCGTTATTTTCTTCTCCAGGGGATCTTCCTGACTCAGGGACTGAACCTGCATGTCCTATGTTGGCAGGTGGATTCTTTTACCACTGAGCCACTAGGGAAGCCCATTTGCTTTCACGCTTAATTGAGGAACCTGGAACTCAGAGAAACAGACTGCCATGCAGCTAGGAGCTACAGAACCTTCCATCACACGCCTTCACTTGTGTCACTTAGTGAAATGGCACACAAATGCTATAAGCATGGAGCTAAAGGAGTTTCCTTTCTCCATGGAAGGAGTTTCGTGGAGCTGAAGGTTTCCCGAGTGAAAAAAGAAGGTACCTGCAATGCAGGAGACGCTCAGGAGACCCAGATTTGATTCCTGGATTGGGCAGATTCTCTGGAGAAGGAAATAGCATCCCGCTCTAGTATTCTTGCCTGGGAAATCCCATGGGGAGAGGAGCCTGGCAGTCTGCAGTCCATGGGGTCATAAAGAGTCAGATATGATTGAGTGACTACATAGCAACAACAACAAAGAGGGTTCTAGTTTGTCAGCATATCTAGAGCTGCAGTCTTTAAGGAAGGCTTCACAGAGGGATGTGTGGGCTGAAGGATGGGTCAGATATCAGATAGGAAAATGAGTTCAGGAGAAGATGGGAGAAGAGACTCTGAATTTAAAGCAGAAATGTTGCATAAAAGGATCCATGCTTCGAAAAAAAAAATCCAAATGATGCAATTTCAGATACTGTAGGCAGATGAGCATGGAAAATACTTAGGAGTGAGGTGGCCTGCAGCGATCTCTTCCACCCACATGGGTGCACCTTCATGGCTTAAGCCAGCCCTAAGAAGATGGGCTGCAAAGCCGTGCAGGGATGTATGGGTGATGCTCACCACCCAAGTTGTGGGGGCATCCAGGTCTCCCTGGGACTCACATGTCGGCCCAAAGATATTAAGCTAGAAAGCTCAATGAGGACAGTGCTCAGGACATTAGCAACCCATTCCATGGCTCAGAGCAATCTATGAGAGTCCTAATTAGATACACAAACGACTTCTGCAATCACACAAACACACTCGAGTCTGGCTGGCTGCACGGGGTCCCTCGCCATCAAAAGCCATCCTTGGCGTTCAGTGCAAGAGCTACCAACAAATAAAGGAATCAGGAACATTAACAGTGAGCCACTGGGAAGCAGGGCGTGGGCGTCTCCACTGTCGGCCCCCAGCACTCCCCCCTCTCCAGAACTGCGAGCATCTTATCCAGGAATGGTGCTTCCCGAAGCGCTAGAGTCAACTGCAGCAAGGTTCCTTAGTAATACTAGAGCAGACGTGTGGTCCCCTCTGACTTGTTATCAACTGGATGAGTCTTCAAAACAACTGCTTATAAAGTTGCAGTACCAAAGGGACAAAGGGAACCAATCCAACTGAAATGATATAGACGGGCTCTGGTGAATATTCCAACTATGAGTCTACTGAGCTGCTGCTAAGTCGCTTCAGTCGTGTCCGACTCTATGTGACCCCATAGACAGCAGCCCACCAGGCTCCTCCGTCCCTGGGATTCTCCAGGTAACACTGGAGTGGGTGGCCATTTCCTTCTCCAATGCATGAAAATGAAAAGTGAGAGTGAAGTCGCTCAGTCGTGTCCAGCTCTTCGTGACCCCATGGACTGCAGCCTACCAGGCTCCTCCATCCATGGGATTTTCCAGGCAAGAGTACTGGAGATGAATCCACTATGCACGTCCAAATATAATACAACTGGGGCTTCCCAGGTGGCACTAGTGATAAAGAACCCACCTGCCAGTGCAGGCAGATTTAAGAGATACAGGTTCTATCCCTACATCAGGAAGATCCCCTGATGTAGGAGGGCATGGCAACCCACTCCAGAATTCTGGCCTGGAGAATCCCATGGACAAAGGAGCCTGGTGGGCTACAGTCTCCTGTACGGTCTCACAGAGCTGGACTTGACTGAAGTGACTGAGTACACACAGGGTCACCAGTTAGTTTTAAAAGAGAGTCCCAGCAAAATGGGTTGAGCTAATCACCTTAGAATACAAGATGAATACGTATGCATGTGTTATATCTTTCAAATATTTATATTTGATATCTGTATATATCTAATGTATGTGCAATGGGATGTGCCTTATAAATTTTTAAAAAATATTTGATAAATACATATATTTCATTTTATTTGTTTAATGAACTCAGATTAGACACCAGGGAGAAGTAATACTTTTTGAGTTTAAAAAAAAACCAACAACCATGAAAACTGAGCAAAATACAAGAGGAAATTAAATGCTTTTCAAAGCCAAATATATGACTTGTAGCTAAAGTGATCTGGCCACTCATAAGACTTCTCCAGAAACCTAGTTGAATGGAAAGATGATCAGAGCTAGAATCAGGCAAACCTGGTTCAATTTTTACCTCTAACAATAAAACTATACAGGGCATGGTCCACAAACCAGCATCAGCAGCATCACCTGGAGCTTGTTAGAAGTGCAGACTCTCAGGCTCCCCAGATTGACTGGAACAGAGCCTGAATTCTAAACAGATCACCGGGTGAGTCCTGATTAGGTTAAAGTTTGAGAAGCTCTGCTAACTTATGTGTGCGTGCAAGCTAAGTTGGTTCAGTCATGTCCAACCCTTTGCGACCGTATGGACCAGAGCCTTCCAGGCACATCTGTCCATGGGAGTCTCCAGGCAAGAATACTGGAGCGGATTGCCGTGCCCTCCTCCAGGGAATCTTTCTGACCCAGGGATTGAACCCGTGTCTCTTACATCTCTTGCACTATCAGGCAGGTTCTTTACCACTAGTGCTACCTCGTTTTCCTGCTCTGCAACACGTCGGTAATAAGATCTACTCCAGAACATTGTACAAGAATTATAACGATCATTTGCGATGCACTTAGCGTGGTCGTGGACCACTGAGTATAGGCTCAAAATCTTGGTTTCCTTCTCTTTTCTCAACACCAGCTGTTTCTGAATAATGTTACAATATCAGCTTATTCTCCTTGATATCTTCTTGCTGGTTTCTATCCACCAAAAGGGCCTTTAACCTCTTATGATTTTCTTCTGTCTCTGCAAATCCCAGAATCACATAAAAATTACAAAATCCATGAGACTGATGGGGCCTAAGAGACTTTCTGTTAAACCTCTCCTTTGAAGCCAGAAATGCCATTTTTTAGGTCCCAGACTTACTCATTCTTTACGTTCTCAGTTAGCTGTCACCTCTTAGGTGCTGGGATGATACTAGGGACCCAGTTATTTGTTGGCTGCTGGTTAAGCTAACGAATGGGGCTTTGGGAACTCTGGCCCATCCTAATCTCTGTCTAAATCTCACTTGTTTTCTTTATGACTTATTCTGTATTTTAATTCCTCTACTAAAAAAATAAGATATATCTTATATTTCTCCTTGACCTGTGAGTGGTAAAGAATCCACTTGCCAATGCAGGAGACCCAAGAGATGCCAGTTTGATTGCTAGGTTCGGATGATTCCCCAGAATAGGAAATGGCAACCTGCTCCAGTGCTCTTGCCTGGAAAATTCCATGGATAGAGGAGCCTGGTGGGCTACAGTTCATGGGGCCACAAAGAGTTGCACACAACTGAGCGACTGAGCCCATACATATATAAACATGAATATACAATATATGTTAACATATATACATAAATTATTACAAACATGTGCGTATTTTGAAATTAGACATTTTAATTCCACACATTGCCAACCAACTGGATGGTAAGCTCCTTGAAGGAAGGATTCTTTCTTGGAACCTCAGTGCCTAGGAATGTGTGTTTCTCAGTAAACAGTGGGTATGGATGAACGATGTTGAAAAGTATCTTTGAGTGTTCCCAAGTGAACCTCCAGGTGGCGCTAGAGGTAAAGAACCCGCCTGCCAAGCAGGAGACATGAGATGCAGGTTTGGTCCCTGGGTCAGGAAGGTCCCCTGGAGAAGGGCATGGCCACCCATTCTAGCACTTTTGCCTGGAGAACCCCATAGGCAGAGGAGCTGCGGGCTACAGTCCACGGGGTCGCACAGAGTTGGACACGACTGAAGCAACTAAGCACCCCTGCAGGCATGCAGGGGCACACCACTCTTTCAGAAAGGACACAACAGTCAGACAGGTAAAGGAGGGTAAGGTCTTACTGGGATCCTGTGTATCTCTTACGGGAGATTGGCAGGCCCTTTCCTAGGGAAATGCTTGGTAGGCTTCACATAAGAGGTTCCCCCAATAACCAAACACTCTACTCAAAAGGTTATATTTACACAGCTCATTAGGAAAATTTTTTATACTTTTGACACTCATTAGACTCGTAATCGTCCACCGAAGCTACTCCATAACAAGAGATAAACACTCCATTCCAGGGGATGAATAATAATTAGGGACCGCTCAGCACTGTGCTCTTTCCAGGTCTAATTTTGGAGTATAATTAATCCTGCCGAAGCTGCATAAGATAAGTGAAATATTTATGCAGCTGTGTTAATTCATGTATTTACTCCTAGAGAGACATTGAGAATTGGACGTGGCTTTCCGGGAAGATTATCTCAAGACGCCCCCTGGAGCCACGTCATTTTCTCTCCCATGGCTTGGCCTCCAGATGGTCTCTGAAGATGAAGCTGTGAAGACACATCCCCCAGTCCAGACAGTCTGACCAGGAAAGCCCTGAACTGGGACAGAAAATGCCTCTAAGAATCTAGACACTCTGTTAAAACAGGAAACAACTCTTCGGTTTAACTGGATGCCTCTACTAAACATTTTTTTTTATTTGCCACAGAGGCAAGGTTTGTGTTCAGAAAGGCATTTCCATGATGCTAACTTGACCATATTATCACCAATATGACACTAAAAATGCTAAAAATGCTTTTTTGAATCCTTGAGCTGGGGATGGACAACAATAATGTGGGGGGTGGAAGGGGAGGGGGACAATGATGATGGTGGTGGTGATGATGGTATTTACTGAATCATTTCTATTTCCAGGTGGCTGTTTCAATATAACTTTTTATTTTATCTTCATGGCAACCTTATCTGGTAAATATTTCTGTACTCAATTGCAGATCAATAAACTGAGGCTAAAAAAAATTAACCTTTTCACAGAAGCATTTGGAAATAGGACAATAGATATCATCCAATATATACTAAATTACTTCTTATTCAAAGGTCTATGGGCTTCCCAGATGGTGCTAGTGGTAAAGACCCTGTCTGCCCAGGCAGGAGATGCTGGTTTGATCCCTGGGTCTGGAAGATTCCCTGGAGTAGGAAATGGCAACCCACTCCAGCTTTCTTGCCTGGGAAATCCCACGGACAGAGGAACCTGGTGGGCTACAGTCCATGGGGTTGCAGAGAGTCAGATACGACTGAGTGTGCAAGAGCACACACATACACATGTACACACACAGGTATCTATACATCTCAAGCATCTAATTAGCAAACCTTGATAGGCATCCTGGAGAATTAAATGAAGTTCAGTTCAGTTCAGTCACTCAGTCGTATCCGACTCTTTGTGACCCCATGAATCGCAGCATGCTAGGCCTCCCTGTCCATCACCAACTCCCAGAGTTCACTCAGACTCACGTCCATCGAGTCAGTGATGCCATCCAGCCATCTCATCCTCGCTCGTCCCCTTCTCCTCCTGCCCCCAATCCCTTCCAGCATCAGAGTCTTTTCCAATGAGTCAACTCTTCGCATGAGGTGGCCAAAGTACTGGAGTTTCAGCTTTAGTATCATTCCTTCCGAAGAAATCCCAGGGCTGATCTCCTTCACTGATCCTCATCAACAGTAAGTCCCCTTAAAGAAGAGGCTTCACCACTCACTAACGGATGATGAGTCTGCTGAGCTGCTGTTTTATTCTCCGTAAAATGATCATAGGCAATATTTAACTTTATAAAGTGATGAATATTCAATTAAAGAACACATGTAACACATCCGGTGTGGTGATTGGCACATCCTAGTCCCCAAATATGTTGCTATTTCATAAAAATGCTGCAGAAGTGCCAGCGGTGGAAGGTAGGTGTAGAGTTAGAACCGGCAGATTTGACAGCTACCCATCATATTTAGAAGCTTCCTGTCAAACGAAATACATCCTGACACTAACCATTCATCCACGTGTGTATGTATTCACCCAGTCCTCCAATGACCAGCTACTTGTTATGTCCAAGATTCTGTGGGCTTTACTGCTAGAAACGAGACCCTCGTCAGTGGGGTAGTTCACACCATGGGGAGGTGCTTAGGGTGACCGTCGTGGCAGATGGATGCTTCACTCCCCTGTGCACACACGCCTGGTCGTCTGACTCCAAAACTCCTCTTTACAAGGCCGAGCGTACTCCAGAGCAGCAGTCCCAACCTTTTTGGCACCAGGGACCAGTTTCACAGAAGATAATCTTTCTATGGCCGGGGGGTGGGAAATGGTTTGGGGATAACTCAAGCACGTTAAATCTATTGCGCATTTTATTTCTATTAAGATTACATCAGCTCCACCTCAGATCATCATTAGACCCCAGAGGTTGACACCCCTGCTCCAGAGTATACTCTGGGCTTGGCCATAGGACTTGTTTCGGACAGAAGGGTGTTAGCAAATGTGAATGTGACGAAGGTAGCCAACAAGGACCTACTGTATAGCACAGGGAACTCTGCTCAATATTTGAAAGAAAGTCTTAGCCGCTCAGTAGTCCCTGACTCTTGGCAACACCAGGAACTATAGCCCCCCAGGCCCCTCTGTCCGTGGAACTCTCCAGGCAAGCACATGGAGTGGGTTGCCATTCCCTTCTCCAGGGGATCTTCCCAACTGAGGGACTGATCCGGGGTCTCCTCCCATTGCAGGCACATTCTTTACCATCTGAGCCACCAAGGAAGCCCAATCAATATTATGTAACCACCTAAATGGGAAAAGAATTCAAAAAAGAACAGACACATGTATCTGTAGAACCGCATCACTATGCTATACACCTGAAACTAACAGAGCTCTGCTGACCCAACTATGTGCTGCGCTGTGCTCAGGTGCTACAGTCAGTCCGACTCTGTGTGACCCCATGGACTGTAGCCCTCCAGGCTCCTCTGTCTGTGGGATTCTGCAGGCCAGAATCCCGGAGTGGGTAGCCACTCCCTCCTCCAGATCTTCCCAATCCAAAGATCAAACCTAGATCTCCTGCATTGTAGGCAGATTCTTTACCTTCTGAGACACCAAGGAAGCCCATGAATACTGGAGTGGGTTGCCATACCCTCTTCCAGGGGATCTTCCCGACTCAGGAAGAGAACCCGTTATCTCCAGCGGCTCCTGCACTGCAGGCAGGTGCTGCAAATATACTCCCATATAAAAGAAAAAAATTGAAAAAAAAAGAAAGCTGAGACTTGAAATGTGGCCGCGCAGGTGGGTGTTTTCTCCTGTGCCTCCAACACAGCCAGGAAAAGAGCTTCTCCCAGCTAGCTGCTGCCCTTTCAGCCTGAGACCCAGAATAAACACAGATGGAACAAAGACCATAGAGATGATCCCCTTGCAGCAGCAGAAGGTGGAGCCATCACAGCCCAAGGCAAGCTTTCTCACTCCACCTGTGCTCCCACAAGCAAAATAAATGCCAATTGTCATGTTCTTCCAAGATGTCACAGCAATAACTGGGCCACAAAGCTACAAGTCACTATGCCACAGCAGAGAACATGGGGGTCGATCTGATTGAAAGGTACCAGTGCCCTAGAGAGAATCCAAAGATTCAGATGCTCTCATTTGGGAGTTAAATATAAAACACATTTAGGTTTCCTGATGACACTGTGAAACCTAAGGTCTAAATCTGGGAGTAGAGGGTGTAAGGCATTATGCCCTTTGCTCAAGTTTACACCAACTGTACACACAAACGTCTGCCTCTTTCAACACTGTGTTTGGCCGCAGTGGTTGACAGGCCATCCTCCCCAGCCCTGGACAGGAGCAGCATGTTTTGGCGTGTGTGTATGCTCAGTCACTTCAGTGGTGTCCGACTCTTTGTGATCCTATGAATTGCAGCCCACCAGGCTCCTAAGTGCATGAGATTGTCTAGGCAAGAATCCTGGAGTAGGTTGCCATCTCCAACTCCAGGGGATCTTCCTGACCCAGGGATCAAACCCAAGGTTCTTCTATCTCCCTCATTGACAGAAGGGTTCTTTATTTCTAGCACCACCTGGGAAGCCCTGCATTTTCTGGAACCGTCTCCAAATATAGCCTCCGCCGATTCTTGAATGCAGCTTCTGACCTATGCCCTGAACTTTTGTTTCCTACTCATACGTACTCGTTTTTAGGGTTCACTTGCCATCTCTGCTGCTTTTGCCTTTCCCATCTCAGTGTTGGCAAGTCCAAGGGGAACCAGCATGCTATCTGGGCCAGGACAGGATTCTAAAACCATGTCCTGGAGCAATGAGCTATGTTGAAATCCCCAACTAAAAGCAGATATGGACAGAAGGAAATGCTGCTGGAGAGTCAGTCCAGTTAGCTGGAAGCTCCAGAAACACCCTCATTCCATTAGACTGCAAGCCCATGAGGGCGGAAATGGTCTATTTTCAGGATAGGCAGCCAAGGAGTGGATTGTAGTAGAAACCCATGGGATTTCTGCTAACTCTTCCTTGTATAGCGATCACCTCTCCTTCATTTCCCCATAGGAAAATAGTAGGAGCTGTCGTGTTAGGACAACGTAGCCCTACCCTTTATTCACTCCTGAGGGGGTCCAGGAAAGAGCTTTTGACCCAAAATCAATCAGGAATCCTTTTTCTGGAATTCGAAATTTAGAATTTGGAAAATAGAGACTGGGACTTATTACAGCCTAGTTGTGTGATGTCACTGCTCTAGAAACAGTGATGGACAGGGGAGCGTGGTGTGCTGCAGTCCACCGGGCCTCAAAGGGTCGGACACTGAGCATGACTGTGTTCAGAGATTTAGCAACTGAACAACAAGTGCTCTAGAGCCGAGCTTCCCCCTTAACCCTAATACTGCAAATGTGCGGAAGTCAAAGCTTCTCAGGCGTGTCCAACTCTTGGTGACACCATGGACTGTAGCCCACCAGGCTCCTCTGTCCATGGGATTCTCCAGGCAAGAAGACTGGAGTGGGTCACCACGTCTTCCTCCAGGGGATCTTCCCGACCCAGGGATCCAACCTGGGTCCCCTGTGTTGCAGGCAGATTTTTTACCATATGCTTGGGGTCAGATAATTCTATGTTTTGAGATTTTTTTTGGAGAGGGGTCTATCCTGAGCATTGAAAGATGCCAGCACCCCTCACCCCTGGCCTCTACTCACCAAATGCTGGTATCAAATAACCTCCTTGTCATGACAATCAAAAATATCTCCAGATGCAGCCAAATATCCCCCAGGGGTTGAAATCCCTGCCCCACACTGAGAAGCACTTCTTCAGAGAGAGGACCTATGAATTCCTGCTGCTGAAGCCCCAGCGCTGCCCTGGTTCCTGTTTTTCCCTCTGAACTTATTTGTTCAACTCTTTCCTAAATTCACTGAGATAGACACTTCTGCATCCTTAAAATAAACTCCTTTTAATTGACTTAGTTGTCCGTAATTGGTCTCCATCATAAGCAACCTAAAGAACTGTGGTACCATGTGGTCAGCACTCAGTTGGTACTTATAGTGAGCCAAGTCATTACCCAAAGATCCATTGGAAAGCCAATTAGGAAGCAGAGAGTGTGAGGGTCTCCAGTCCCTGGAAGTAGAAGTCAACCAGAGTCTTACCATCACCCACAAACTGGAGCAGGGCCAGGTCAATCTGCCTCTTCCATGGCGAACCCTTCTGGAGGGCGATCCCATAACCAGTGGTAGCAAAGATGTACCCACTCCCAATGGTCACCAGCTTGCAGCCTTCGTCCCTCCCAGCCTTGTAATTCAAGACAGCAGCATCATAGATGAAAGCATCCAGTTTCCTGCAACGACAAGAAGCCAAGGATTCAAGGCGATGGCGAGGTACCATCTTGGGGCCCATCTCCCGAGGTCTGATCCAGCATCGCACACTTCCCTATCACCCAGGAGACGATGACTCATGACTGCTCCATCCCATCATCATAAAGGGATCTATTTTTAATGAGGAGATAAAAGCCAAAACCTTTTCTCCCTGAGTTACAAGAGGCAGCTAAATAAAGACATGAAGAATTCTTATGCCCAAGTGAGTAAACAGTTGAGTTTGCTGGTTGCTAAGTGTTTGCCATCTGCACTCCCAACAGTGTAGAACGGTGGCCTATTTAGAGAGGTTTGCACTGGAACAAAACAAACCATTAATGGACAGGAGAATTTGGTGGCTGCATGTAGGAAGCAGAGACTAAACAGGAATGATGCCCCTTCCTTCCCAAAAAGACAAGTTTACTATTCATTTCTATTACAAAATTATTATATCATAATTTTTAGAAGTCCAAATAATGTAGAAAATATTAAGAATGCAGTTAAAATTGCCTATAATTCTGTAACTCAGAGGCAATCTCTGTTAATGTATTTGCAAACAAACTTCTGAATTTTGTATGCATTTGCATACACACATACATACACACATCTTTGAAAACAGGGGCTGGTAACTTCTTTTGTAAAGACACTATAATAAATAGCTTAGGCTTAGTCTCTGAGGCAACATTCATTTACGGAATATTTTCATGGAGAAGGAAATGGCAATCCACGTCATTGTTCTTGCCTGGAAAATCCCAGGGACGGGGGAGCCTGGTGGGCTGCCATCTATGGGGTCACACAGAGTTGGACACGACTAAAGTAACTTAGCTTAGCTTAGCTGATGCAGCTACTCAACTCTGCTGCCGAACGAATTGTGCTTTCTCAAAATTCATATATTGAAGTCCTAAGCCCCAGTATCTCTGAATACGAACTTATTTGGAGATGGGGTCACTGCAGATGTGATTAATTAAGGCGAGGTCATACTGGAGCAAGGAGGGCTCCTAACCCAATATCACTGGTGTCCTGAAAAAAAAAGAAGGAATTTGGAGAGAACAAACTTATGTTGCCAGGGGGAAGAATGGGGAGAAGGGATACGTAGGGAGTTTGGAATGTGTATGTACACACTGCTCTATTTTAAGTGAATAGCCAACAAGGACCTACAGGGTAGCACAGGGAACTCTGCTCGATGTTACGTGGCAGCCTGGATAGGAGGGGAGTTTGGGGAAGAATGTGTGTTAGAGGTTCAGTTGTGGTGGACTTTTTACAACCCCATGGACTGTAGCCCACCAGGCTCCTCTGTCCACAGGATTTCCCAGGAAAGAACACTGGAGTGGGTTATCATTCCCTTCTCCAGGGGCTCTTCCCAATGCAGGGATCTGAACCCTGCATTGAGGGTGGATTCTTTACCATCTGAGCCACCAGGGGAGAATCAGTTCAGTCAGTCAGTTCAGTCGCTCAGTCGTGTCTGACTCTTTGTGACCCGATGAATCAAAGCACACCAGGCTTCCCTGTCCATTACCAACTCTCGGAGTTCACCCAAACCCATTTCCATTGAGTCAGGAATGCCATCCAGTCAACTCATCCTCTGTCGTCCCCTTCTCCTCCTGCCCCCAATCCCTCCCAGCATCAAGGATTTTTCCAATGAGTCAACTCTTCTCATGAGGTGGCCAAAGTATTGGAGTTTCAGCTTCAGCATCAGTCCTTCCAATGAACACCCAGGGGAGAACAGATATATGTATATGTACGGCTGAGTCCCTGGCTATCCACCTGAAACTATTACAATATCGTTAATCGGTTAGACCCTAGTACAAAATAAAAAGCTTTTAAAAAGTAAAGAGAAGGAATTTGGACACAGATGTGCTCACAGGGAGACTGTCAATGAGAACAGATATATGATATGTACGGCTGAGTCCCTGGCTATCCACCTGAAACTATTACAATATCGTTAATCGGTTAGACCCTAGTACAAAATAAAAAGCTTTTAAAAAGTAAAGAGAAGGAATTTGGACACAGATGTGCTCACAGGGAGACTGTCAAGGGAAGGTTGGAGTTACGCTGCCACAAGCCTAGGAACCACCAGAGGCCAGAAGACCCTTCTGGTGCCTTCAGAGGGGCCACAGCCCTATGGTAACCTTGATCTTGGCCTTCCAGCCTCTAGAAATACGAAACACAAAAAAATTCCTATTGATTAAGCTTCTCAGTTTGTGATGCTTTGTTATCAAAATCCTAGGAAACTGTACCTAGTATGAGAGCAGCCATGGATAACACATAAATGAAGGAGTTCAACTCTGTTCCAGTAAAAGGTTATTTACATGAAATAGCCTGGCCCATGGGACATTAGTTTGCCAATACTGTTTCACTCTCCAAAATATAACGATGCCATGCAAACCATTTTACCAATGACTTTCTTCTCTTATTTCATCCCACACACAGTGAATGTGCTTCTATGTCAATAAACAGAGACCTCTTTTTAATTTTTTGGTACATTTATTTTTATTGAGGTATAACTTATACGAAATAAAGCGGTAGATAAATTTTTACATATGTGTATATCCTTGAAATCATCACACACATCAAGACAGAAAGCAACATCACCATCATCTCAAAAGTTCTGTTCGCCTCTCCCAGTCAGCACCCTCCAAAAAGCAAGCATCCGGTAATCCTCTAAAAGATACTGTTGCTGCTGTTTAGTTGCTAAGTTGAGCACAACTCTTTCTGATCCTATGGACTGCAGCATGCCAGGCTCCTCTGTCCTCCACTGTCTCCTGCAGATTGCTCAAATTTACGTCCATTGCGTCTAAGGACTCAGTGCTATATAACCATCTCATCCTCTGCCGGCCTCTTCTTTTGCCTTTGATCTTTCCCAGCATCAAGGTCTTTTCCAATGAGTCAGCTCTTCACATCAGGTGGCCAGAGTATTGGAGCTTTAGCATCAGTCTTTCCAATGAATATTCAGGTTTGATTTCCTTTAGGATGAACTGGCTTGATCTCCTTGCTATTCAAGGACTCTCAAGAGTCTTCTCCAACACCGCAGTTCAAAAGCATCAATTCTTTGGTATCCAGCCCTGTTTATGGACCAACTCTCACATCTGTACATGACTACTGGAAAAACCATAGCTTTGACCACACGGACCTTGGCCACGTGATGTCTCTGCTTTTCAATATCCTGTCTAGATTTTGTTGTGGACCACATTTTGTCAGAACTCTTCACAGTGGAAGGACTGATGTTGAAGCTGAAACTCCAATACTTTGGCCCCCTGATGTGAAGAACTGACTCATTTGAAAAGACCCTAGTGCTCAGAAAGATTGAAGGCAGGAGGAGAAGGGGACAACAGAGGATGAGATGGTTTGATGGCACCACTGACTCAACGGACATGAGTTTGGGTAAACTCCAGGAGTTGGTGACAGACAGGAAGACCCGGCGGGCTGCAGTCCACAGGGTTGCAAAGAGTTGGACATGATGGAGCAAATGAACTGAACTGAACTGGGTTTCACTGTGGCCCATCCATCTTGAGTGGCCCTTCACAGCATGGCTTATGGCCTCTTTGAGTTACACAAGCCCCTTCACCATGACAAAGCTGTGATTCATGAAGGGGTTCAAAGACATGGCTGTGCTTAATTCATGACCTACATACCTATTAGTGGGTATGTATGTTGTTTCCTATTTTCTAAGTTATTTAAGAAGGCTGAAATGATCAATCACCCTTGAAAATAAGGATGGAAGTATAAACTCTAAAGTAATAAGAAAAGTCAGTTGAGGAGCGCTCAACTTCCTGACACTTTTTCAGCTTTACTGCCCTTCTCTCCTTAACAAGAAGACATAAAACAGTGAGGCAAAGAAAAATGAAAGTGGCAGCGAGAGCGTGTAAAATGCTGCATCCTTCCAGAGACAACTGCGGAAGGGCTCCCTGTGGGAACAAAACTATTTGGAAGGTTTACAGCTATGTTCTTCATTTTAATTTTTTTGTTTCTTTAATGGCTAGAGATGGGGCCAAACTACAGGACGTGTCTCACTAACAGACTCTGAAGCTTTCATCTCAGGGCTGTAGGGTTGGAGACTCAGTTTTATACTCTGAGACTATTAAAAGGGTATCAGATGATCCAAGCGGAAGAGTGGGAAAAACTAGGTGTCATCAACGGTGATGATGAACACAGCTGACAAACCAAGAGGAAACAGCCTTTCTGGAGATCCAGCAATGCTACTGTGGTTCAGTCACTCAGTTGCGTCCGACTCTTTGCGACCCCATGGACTGCAGCACGCCAGGTTTCCCTGTCCACCATCTTCCAGAGTTTGCTCAAACTCACTTCCATTGAGTCAATGATGTCATTCAACCATCTCATCTGTTGTTGCCCCCTTCTCCTCCTGCCCTCAATCTTCCCCAGCATCAGAGTCTTTTCTAATGAGTTAGCTTCTTCCATCAGGTGGCCAGAGTATTAGAGCTTCAGCTTCAGGATCAGTCCTTCCAATGAATATTCAGGACTGATTTCTTTAGGATGGACTGGTTTGATCTCCTTGCAGTCCAAGGGAAAGGGACTCACTCACAAGAGTTTGCCAATACCACAGTTTGAAAGCATCAGTTCTTCACTGCTCAGCCTTCTTTATGGTCCAGAACGTGGACCATACAGTCCAACTCTCACATCCACACATGACTACTGGGAAAACCATAGTCTTGACTATATGGACCTTTGTCAGAAAAGTAACGTCTCTGCTTCTTAATATGCTGTCTAGCTTTGTCATGGCTTTTCTTCCAAGGAGCGTGTGTCTTCTAATTTCATGGCTGCAGTCACCATCTGCAGTGATTTTGGAGCCCCCAAAATAAAGTCTGACACTGTTTCCACTGTTTCTCCATCTATTTCCCATGAATTGATGGAACCAGGTCCCATGATCTTAGTTTTCTGAACGTTGAGATTTAAGCCAACTTTTTCACTCTCCTCTTTCACCTTTATCAAGAGGCTCTTTAGTTCCTCTTCACTTTCTGCCATAAGGGTGGTGTCATCTGTGTATCTGAGGTTATTGATATTTCTCCCGGCAATCTTGATTCCAGCTTGTCCTTCATCCAACCCAGCATTTTGCATGATGTACTCTGCATATAAGTTAAATAAGCAGGGTGACAATATACAGCCTTGATGTACTTGTTTCCCAATGTCGGACCAGTCTGTTGTTCCATGTTCAGTTCTAATTGTTGCTTCTTGACCTGCATGCAGGTTTCTCTGAGACCCATGGATGTTGTAGGGGCAGGGGGTGTAGTTGTTAAAGGTTGATTTTTGCATGATGGCAGGAGGGCTTGTGACGGGAGCCGTGGAGGAACAGGTAGAAGGGATCTATGTTTTTTGTCTACATTTGGATGACAGCATCACCTCAGGAAAGTAATTTCCTTCTTTTGCACTGCTGGTTTGTCATCTGTGAGATGAGGTTGATATTGTGGTCCTGTGGAACTGTGGAATTCTACAATTCTGAAACCTGAGTCATCTCTACCACTCCAAATAGGGAAACTGAGACTTAGGATAACATGTGTCCTGGGGTCTTTGGGACAAACGGATGGCATGTATCGTCTTAATGAAGGTGGAGTGCTTGCAACTCCAACGCTTTATGTTGCCATGGGATACTAAGAACCTGGGTTTTATTGAAACTTTTTAAGACTCACCAATCCCTCTGACCTCAATTCCTCAAAAAGCAAACACAAATAAACGCCTAGGTGTGTTATTCATATATTACGGCCATTTGTTGGTATTCATGGGGTGAAAGTCCTCCCCATCCTGCTAACCTACCACATGCTGATACATTTCTGGAATGGAAATTAAATCTGTACCTGGCCCCCATATGAGAGCTGTCCAAGAGCTGTTTAAATTTGTATTTTATGGAAAGGCACAGATTTCTGCAAATCATTACCATATTTCATGACAAGTCTTGAGCTGAGCAAAAAAACAGCTGGATAAGCGCAAAGAAAAAGGGGAAGTTTACTTGGAAAAATGAAGCTTGCAAAAGCAAGATATCATCAAGTCAGAGGGAGGACACCTGCAAAACACACAGTTAATTCTGAGCAAAGTGATCACACGTGGGCACCTCTGGGTGGACTGGCACCGGTACCCTCAGAGGTCTCAGGGCCACACCAGAACCAAAGTGAGGACAACACGTGAAGGAAACCACAGGGCTATGTGACTTTGATTTCTGTCCCTCATGGAGGATTCTAGAGAGCTGGAGTCTAAATGCACTGGTCACAGATACTTGCATGTTCAAGAACATCTGAGGGCTTACACAGTACCCCCGATAGACATGGCCATTGTTTGTACAATGCTCGACAAAAGCATACATTTATTTTACTTGCATTGTCCCAGTGGGGCCTCACAAATGCCCAGTAAGGAGATTTATTATTATTATTAATTTTATTTTATTGTGTTGTTTATGAGCAGATGAGATTTCAAGAGGCTAAGGAACTGTAGTGCTGGAGAAAACCTGAAAGTCCCCTGGACAGCAAGGAGATCAAACCAGTCAGTTCTAAAGGAAATTGACCCTGAATATTCACTGGAAAGACTGATGTTGAAGCTGAACTTCCAATACTTTGGACACCTGATGGAAAGAGCTGACTCATTGGAAAAGACCCTGATGCTGGGAAAGATTGAGAGCAGGAGGAGAAGGGGGCAGCAGAGGAAGAGATGGTGGAATGGCATCACCGACTCAATGGACATGAACTTGGGTGAACTCTGGGAGATGGTGAGGGACAGGGAGGTCTGGCATGCTACAGTTCACAGGGTCACAAAGAGTAGGACACAACTTAGTGACTGAACAATGAAAGACTGCCTGAAGCTCACCAGCAGTATTTCCAAACTTTGTACAGGAAGTTCCCTATAAAGGAACCTTTAAGTACGAACTTTCAAAGACGCTAACGTGCATTCCATCAATGTTAAGCATGAGTGAAATCGCAGCTTACCCGCCATCTCCTATTGCTGAATATCCGTCAGCTCTGCCATCTCCCACCTCCTTTCTCCCCTCCAGTCTGTAATTCTTCTTACCTGTTCCCTCCATGCCAGCCCCTGTATGCCAGCCCTGTTGTACTGAACTACTGTACTTTTCAAGGGACTGTACTGTAACATTAAAAATGCTTTCTCCACTTTTTGTGCCTGTTTTTTAATGTGTTATTTGCATGAATAGTATTATAAACCTATTATAGTACAGTACAATATAGCTGACATGTTAGTTGGGTGCCTAAGCTAACTGTTGAACTCAGGAGCAAACTGGACTTATGAACGCACTCTCGGAATGGAACTCAATTGTACGTAGGGGGCTTACTGCATGCACACTCTGTATAGGAGCACCGTCCAGGAGAACTTTCTACAGTGATGGAAATACTCCATATCTGTGCTATGACTTGAAGCTGAACTTCCAATACTTTGGACACCTGATGGAAAGAGCTGACTCATTGGAAAAGACCCTGATGCTGGGAAAGATTGAGAGCAGGAGGAGAAGGGGGCAGCAGAGGAAGAGATGGTGGAATGGCATCACCGACTCAATGGACATGAACTTGGGTGAACTCTGGGAGATGGTGAGGGACAGGGAGGTCTGGCATGCTACAGTTCACAGGGTCACAAAGAGTAGGACACAACTTAGTGACTGAACAATGAAAGACTGCCTGAAGCTCACCAGCAGTATTTCCAAACTTTGTACAGGAAGTTCCCTATAAAGGAACCTTTAAGTACGAACTTTCAAAGACGCTAACGTGCATTCCATCAATGTTAAGCATGAGTGAAATCGCAGCTTACCCGCCATCTCCTATTGCTGAATATCCGTCAGCTCTGCCATCTCCCACCTCCTTTCTCCCCTCCAGTCTGTAATTCTTCTTACCTGTTCCCTCCATGCCAGCCCCTGTATGCCAGCCCTGTTGTACTGAACTACTGTACTTTTCAAGGGACTGTACTGTAACATTAAAAATGCTTTCTCCACTTTTTGTGCCTGTTTTTTAATGTGTTATTTGCATGAATAGTATTATAAACCTATTATAGTACAGTACAATATAGCTGACATGTTAGTTGGGTGCCTAAGCTAACTGTTGAACTCAGGAGCAAACTGGACTTATGAACGCACTCTCGGAATGGAACTCAATTGTACGTAGGGGGCTTACTGCATGCACACTCGTATAGGAGCACCGTCCAGGAGAACTTTCTACAGTGATGGAAATACTCCATATCTGTGCTATGACTATTGAGCATTTCACATGCGGTTACTGCAACTGAGGACCCGAGGTATCCATTTTATTTCATTTCATTAAATCAGATTCCGGTATAAATGGCCATACACGGTCGGGGGCTACCGAAGCGGCTCCCAGTGGGCGGGGGAGGTGGGGCCCTGCCTCTCCTGGCTCCAACTCAGAGACCTGTGCCTTTGATCTCCTTCCCACTGAAGGGAAAATGTTCCCGTCGTTAAAAAGAAAAGATGCAAACTCGCTGACGTCCTCCAGCTCGGGCTTTGCGGTCAAAGCCTTTGAACAAGGCCCCTGTGTTCCTCAGCCTTCTTCTTCTCCCTGTAAAGCGGGGCAGACACAAGCTGCCCTCCGAAGGCCACTGGGAATAAAGGGAGGTTATGTAAGGAGATGTGTGTGCAGAGCCAACACTGATGGGTCCCTCTGCATTCAGATTTTCCAGCAGAGGGGCTTACAACATTCATGCATTGTGCAGGACAAACCTGGTCCTGAATACTTTATAGACATTATCTTGTTTCACTTACTTCTCCTAACTGAGTAAAGTTGGATGCATGCCTGCCATCCCAGTGGAATGAGGAAACAGAAGCCCTGAAAGGTAAAGTGAGGGACATGGCAGGCCAGCTTATGTAAGTGTCAGACGGCACTTGGGCTTAACACAGCCTGATGACAAAGGCCACAGACATAACCACTGGGACCACATTATCCATAGACTGTGGAGTAAATGGAAGCAGCTCTCTTACTTATGAAATTCAGGCTGGGACTTACAGCTCGACGTGAAGCCCACCGTGATGAAAAAGGGAAAGGATCAGACCAGAGCCATCGTGGTTTTAAAAGATCTGGTGGGTTGTTCAGTTTCATCTGTCTCTTTCCTAGGAGATGCTCAGCCATGTGAGATCTGGAATCGCCTCCAGAGGAGACATCTCTTGCCCCCAACACATCTTAACCCTGCTCGTATGGAGTCATTTAGGCATAGACGGCCATAGCTTCTTGTTGAGGGTGGAGCATCAGAAAGAGAAGTCCAGCTGAGACCAAAAGCGCTGGGGGGATTGGAACTGCGATGGTGGGTGAGATAGAGGCATGTTGGGCTGCACTGTGGTAACTGGCAGCTCTGGGGGCGAAACAACATGGACATTAGAGGCGGGCACTGGAAGAAGAATGCCTCAGAACGCAGAGCCGTGGCTGGAAGCCTTGGGCCTCACAGGGAGGAGCCGATGATGTTTTCCTGCTTGGTTTTTTTCTTCTCTTGCTTTTCTTTTCTTCTCTTAATTTACTCATTTACTTATTTTTGTGGTGGGTCTTTGTTGCTGTGCAGGCTTTGCTCTCGTTCCAGCGAGCAGGAGCTACTCTTTGCTGGGGTGCACAGGCTTCTCATTGCAGTGGCTTCTCTCGTTGCAGAGCACAGGCGCTAGGGCACGTGGGTTTCAGTAGCTGCGCCACGTGGGCTCAAAAGTTGTGGCTCCCGGCTCTAGAGCGCAGACTCAGTAGTCGTGCACCGGCTTAGCTGTTCCGCAGCATGTGGGATCTTCCCGGACAAGGGATCAAACCTGTGTCTTCTGCGTTGGCAGGCGGATTTTTTTTACCACCGAGCTACCAAGGAAGCTTTTCTTTTCCTGCTTTTAAAGCGGAGATGTCTGCAGCCCTGCCATCCCAGCTCCTGCCAATCCACACAGCTGTCACTGGCTCAGTGCTTCTCCCACTTAGGGGAGGGGGAGGATCAAAGATCCCATCTGAGAATGATGATGGGGATAGAGTGCCTGCCAGGCCCACCTCTGCTCCCTTAAGAAGGGTGAGCTCTTCTCCAAACATTTGTGACAAATGAACCGACACCTCGGCCCGCCAGTGCGAGGGCTGGAACACAATCAGAGTCATGCTGTGTGGTGCTGGCTGTGGGACATCCCCACCCCCCGCCAAGCATCACTGAGGCTGTGTGGGTGCTGTCATCCTCTCCCCATCACCCACAGTCCTCAAGGAAAGCAAATATTAAAAATGACAGTGATTCCGAAGGAGAGGGGGAAATAAGACCTCTTCTTTGCAAATTTGCAAAGAGCAAAGGAGGACGCTCACGTGGGTCCCATGCTACTTCCACCCAGTGGCTTCCTGCTGCATTTTTGACAGCTTTGCGGAGCTGCTGAGGCTTCCTCCAGTGTGTAGATCTGACCCTGTTACTTCAGCGGGTCTCTCTTGTAGCTACATGATGGCCTGAACGTTCACTCCCAGCCCTAAGACTGTCTGCTGGCCAAGCAGACTTCCCCTTGCAAAAGGGGAGACCGTGGCCTCCAGTCACCACATGGCTCCTTTGTGGAAAGGGGCTTGTATTGTCAAGGGGCTTGACATTTCCTCATCAAAAGTTTCCGGTTTTAGCACATCATCTCCTTGTGCATGTTTTCAGAGGCTCTCTGGGAGGTCTCAGCACATTTAAAGGCTAATTATACAGTTAAAGTTAATTATTCATTCATTAACATTCAAGAAGTCTTTAACTTAGACACTGACTTGTTCTGATGAATTAATGAAACCAGAACGTGTGTGTATGTGTGTTGTGTGCGTGTATGTTTTGGAGGTCTAGTGCAAAGCGTTAGTGAGGCTTGAGCATCTCTTGGATGATAACTGGTTGTATTTTGGGGTGGGGGGGCTCATCAAAGCCTTGTTAGGAAGAGGAGCACGGCAGTCAGCAGTTCAGGCAGGTCAGCAGGACGAATGTGGGACAGTGGAGGGGGCTCAGGTCTGCCTCGGCCAGCGCTACGGATGAGAGCCGGTCACAGCACCTTTCTGAGCTTTGGTTTTCTCATCTATAGGATAGGGGAATAGCAGCTCTTTCTTGGGGCTGGATAGTTCTTGTTTAGTCACTCAGTTGTGTCTAAATCTCTATGACCCCATGGAACACAGCATGCCAGGCCTCCCTGTCCTTCACCATCTCCCCAAGTTTGCTCAAACTCATGTCCATTGAGTTGATGATGCCATCCAACCATCTCATCCTGTGTCGTCCCCTTCTCCTCCTGCCCTCAATCTTTCCCAGCATCAGGGTCTTTTCCAATGAATTAGCTCTTCGCATAAGGTGACCAAAGTATTGGAGCTTCAGCATCAGTCCTTCCAATGAATATGCAGGGTTGATTTCCTTGGATACTGGATGGATGAAAATGGGAGTGAAGGTGTTTTGGAAATTGTGTTTCCTGGTAGGAATCCAGGGGATGGCTGGGGCAGGGGTGACATCGGTGAGCAGAGAAGCTATGGTGTGCAGATCACCATCAAAGCCTCCAGACTCAGCACTACCAGTGGGCGAGGCGCATTCACAGGCCCAAGAAGAGGTACCCTTGATGCACGACAGCCTTTGGAAGTGTCTGCTTGGGCAAGGGACACTCAGTACATACAGAGACTGTGCCTGCCACAGCATGGGATGGTCTGAAATAGATTTTAGGAAAATGACCCAGAATCACATTTTGAAGTTTATGTGTACAAACTTTGAAGTCAGAATTATACCAACCCTGATGCCTTTTCACTAAGGAAGCATTTTTCAGAGCAAACTCCATTAAGCTAATTTAATTCCTAGATCAATGCCTCACATAGCATAGTTGAATTATTTCCAATTTTTTTTTGAAACTATTTTCACTTGGGGAAAATAGTTTCACTATTTCACTGGGATTGATTACTTTGTGTTGTAATTTTACAAGGATTTGATTCATTGATCAGTGTTTGGAATGTAACAAATTTTACTAATTTATAACTTCTGCCATCTTGAGCCATCTCTAATGGGGATGGTGGCCATCAAGTCCAGTTCTCCTGGGTCAAAATTGTGCAGAGAGGCAAAGTTGGCCAAGAAGATTTGAGTCATTTATGGATTTGCAGTCAATAACAAATTTCACCCTGTGTGCTTTTTGCTGCTTTCAGTTTGTGTTGATTAATTCTTCCAGTAATACTCACTGTGAATTGGGTAAAAAAGACGGATGGTGACTATTTATTTTTTAACTCAGAACATTCTGAGCAGCATTGTAAGACTGAGACAGAGAGAGGCAGAGAAGGAGGGAGAAAACAAGGGAGGGGAAAAATTCAGATGGAAGCAGGCACCAAGGAAAATGGGAAGACAGGGAGAGAAGAAGACAGGAAAGAACAGCAAAGAGAATGAGGGAGAGACAGAGGAGGAGAGAGTGGTTAAGACAGAGATGGAGAGAGTGAAAAGAGGGAGACAGGCCTACAAGAAGAGACTCAGAGATGAGAAGGAGGGAGAAGGGGGGCCATGAGAGGGGAAGGAGAGAGAAAGAAGGAGGAAGGGAGCAAACGAGGAGGGAAGGAGAGGAGGAGGGGAGAAGGAGGAGGAGGGAGTTCAGCTTGGTCCAGTTGCTCAGTTGTGTCTGACTCTTTGTGATCCCATGAATCACAGCATGCCAGACCTCCCTGTCCATCACCAACTCCCGGAGTTGACTCAAACTCATCTCCACTGAGTCAATGATGCCATCCAACCATCTCATCCTCTGGCATCCCCTTCTCCTCCTGCCCTCAATCTTTCCCAGCATCAGGGTCTTTTCCAATGAGTCAACTCTCTGCATCAGGTGGCCAAAGTATTGGAGTTTCAGCTTCAACATCAGTCCTTCCAATGAAGACTCAAGACTGACTCCTTTAGGATGGACTGGTCGGATCTCTTTGCAGTCCAAGGGACTCTCAAGAGTCTTCTCAAAGGAGGGAGAGAGGGTGGAGAAGAGAGAAACAGCAGAAAGGAAACAGGGCAAATAGTTTGCCAACTAACAACCTCAAAAACAGGACAAGTGCTGCTGAATTTACCAAAATAACCTTATCCCAGATATTGACAGATCATGTACAGCAACTATTTGATTTTTCAGGAGAGAAAACCAAAGCCCAGAGGAGGTCTCTGCCCTGGGTGTCCCATAGCATCAGAGCTTCCAGACCCGTCTACCACCTGCCAATGCAACACGCCTTCAGGGGAAGTCTGTCACCGGCTTCCCGAATCAGAGCACATGTCCTCGGGTTGGGTATGGAGTCAGAGAAGCACCGCTGTGGGGCACTGAGTGAGTCTGTGCTCAGACCTAAGCCTTGACTTCCCCGTCTGACCAGAAGGAAAACAATCTCCTCCAGTGGTTGTACTCTGATTGAAGGAAGGAATGACTGTAAATTTGCTTGAGGGATTATAAAGTGCTATGCAAATGCTATTCCTTCTTCATGCTACCGCTCACGCTCTGATCCAGGAAAAGTATTGACTCCTGGCGACATGTCAGTCTTTTATGGAGTTTCTTAGCAGATATTCTTCAAGGGTTGGGATCAGAGGAACCCATCTACTGCAAAAGTTCCATGGTGCACAGCACATTATTTAGAACGCTCATATTACAAAGAATGTTCTCTGTTACAGACGTTTCCTGAATGTTTACTGTGTGTCAGACACTCCTCTCTGCCTGTCTGTCTCATTTAATCCTTACAGTGGTTCTAAGTGCAGGTTCCCAAGTTACGGTTCCTAGGTGAAGGAATCGTAGTTCGCATTATTTTATAAACAAAAACCCTGAGGTCTATGAAGTTAATCAGCTTGTCTAAAGTCCCACAGCTGACCGTCAGCAGAGAGGGAATTCGAATCCAGGATGCTTGGCTCTTGAGCATCACCACACACTCCTGGTAGAGACGGTGATCCGCTGAACTTGTCACATGCCAGGACTGAAAGACAGGAACTCGCAAAGGCCACAAAATATATGCAAGTGAGAGACTAGGGAAAGAATCAATGAAAGCCTATTATGCAGCAGATACAGTGCCGGGATTTTCCCTAAGTCAATTCATTCAGTCCCCAAAAGGGTTCTGAAGGTGTGTGTTCAATCCTGTCTGACTCTTTGTGATCCAATGGACTGTAGCCCACCAGGTACCTAAGTCCATGGGATTTTCCAGGCAAGAATACTGGAGTGGGTAGCTATTTCCTCCAGGATTTGGAAGATGTGGGAAATAGCCTCAGAGAGGTTATTTAAATTCCCAGAAGTCGCACAGCTGGCAATTAGCAGAGTAAGAAAATGAAGCTAGGTATTTCTCAGTTCAAGGTCAATGCTCTGAATCATTCAGAAAATAAATCAGTCAGTCAAGCAGCTGAATAAGACTAACCTCTTCTAGAAAGTATAAACACTCTGACCCAGAAATCATACTTCTTGAGATCATTCCTACAGAATGACTTGCCAAAGCGCAGAGACACCTCATCGTGGATTTTAACATGACCGTACGACCAAGAGCCCCCCAGAGGGAACTAATATAATAAACTGTGCTATATGCAAACCATGGAATTCTTTCCAGCCATTGAAGAGAATGAAGGCCAAAGACACCTATGGACACGGAAGGCACTTCAAAACACATTATTAACTGAAAAACCAAACTGTGCCTTACTTCATCGACTTTGAAAGCACCCCACAGAATAAAATTTTATAATTGTATGTGAACACATAAATATTTGCAAATGCATCTGACAGAGGTCTGGGAGAAATGGCATGTATATCAAAGAGAGCACACTGCTTACCTGCAGGGAGTGGGGGTGATTTGGAACTGGGACACAGTCAAATGGATGCTTATTTATCTGCATTTTTTACCAGCAAGAATATCTTCTTTTGTGAGAAGTGATAGAGCATAGTGATTAACAGCAGAGATGCTAGAGCCACTTTAAGTCCCATCTCTGAAGCTACCAGCAAGAAACTTAAGCTGTGCACGGCAGTGCGTGCATACATGCTCATTCACTCAGTCCTGTCTGACTCTTTGCAACCCTACGGACTGTAGCTTGCCAGGCTCCTCTGTCCATGAGATTTCCCAGGCAAGAATACTGGAGTGGGTAGCTATTTCCTCCGGGATTTGGAAGACATAGGAAAAAGGCTCAGACAGGTTGCTTAAATTTCCTTAAAAATTTAGGAATGGTTTGCCATGTCCTTCTCCAGGCAATTTTCCCAGCCCAGGGACTGAACCTGAGTCTCCTGGACTGAAGGTGGAGTCTTTATCTCTAAGCCACTTGGGAAGCCCGCATGCAGTGCAGGGGAGCCAAATTTGCCATCCCAAATGGTGTCTCTTTGGCATGAGGACTAAGTTAGGCTGATTATTTTTAAGAAACAAGAGACTCAGGAAATGTTTCTTTTTATCTCCTCCTTAACTGCCTGAAGAATTTAGATGAAGGGCTTGTTCCCAGAATAGAGCTACCACCAGAGCTGTCTGCAAAGAACATGGGTTTACTCTGTCTGGGGAGACAGAACAGGGCTTAAAGATCAGTGTGTCCCACCGTCTCCTGTGGCCCAGCAAATTTATTTCCCAAACATCTGCTTTTCCATCTCCATGTCATTTGCCTTCCTCTCCTGGGCAGCTCCAACCTGCCCGCCTCCAACATCCTCTTTTGCCTTTTGCAAAAAGGTGAGGCTTGGGCCCTTTGGGTGAGTTAACCAGTTCTCCTGGGTCTCTCCCATGTACACATTATTAAAATTTTGTTTGACTTTCTCCCGCTAACCTGTCTCATGTCAATTTAATTCTTCGACCAGCCAGGAAAACATTAGAAGAGTCGGGAAACATTTCTCCCCCTCCCATGCCTGATGATCGTTTCTCTGTGCACCCACTGCAGATTGGATACGCCAGCCCTCGTGGGGCGGCTGTGAAATTAAATGAAGAATTATAGGTAAGTGCTTATAAAAGCATCTGGCACAGAGAAAGAGAACAACTAAGCATTTAGATGAGGAAGCAGGGATGGAAACTACCCAAAATAATGATCGCATCGCCCAGGGGTGGGATAGTTTACATGCAAGAACCTGTATTGCACCCTTATCCACTGAGCATCATCGGAGTGACGCTCCCAAGCACATACTGGATGGAGGCCTCCCCCGCAGCCCCCAGCCCCCAGCCCCCAACCGAGGGCCTTTTGTGGCAGTACTCATGTCAGACACCTGTCAGAGGATGCTGTTGGGAAACCCACACTGGTACCCAGGTTGGATTTGGAAGACATAGGAAAAAGGCTCAGACAGGTTGCTTAAATTTCCTTAAAAATTTAGGAATGGTTTGCCATGTCCTTCTCCAGGCAATTTTCCCAGCCCAGGGACTGAACCTGAGTCTCCTGGACTGAAGGTGGAGTCTTTATCTCTAAGCCACTTGGGAAGCCCGCATGCAGTGCAGGGGAGCCAAATTTGCCATCCCAAATGGTGTCTCTTTGGCATGAGGACTAAGTTAGGCTGATTATTTTTAAGAAACAAGAGACTCAGGAAATGTTTCTTTTTATCTCCTCCTTAACTGCCTGAAGAATTTAGATGAAGGGCTTGTTCCCAGAATAGAGCTACCACCAGAGCTGTCTGCAAAGAACATGGGTTTACTCTGTCTGGGGAGACAGAACAGGGCTTAAAGATCAGTGTGTCCCACCGTCTCCTGTGGCCCAGCAAATTTATTTCCCAAACATCTGCTTTTCCATCTCCATGTCATTTGCCTTCCTCTCCTGGGCAGCTCCAACCTGCCCGCCTCCAACATCCTCTTTTGCCTTTTGCAAAAAGGTGAGGCTTGGGCCCTTTGGGTGAGTTAACCAGTTCTCCTGGGTCTCTCCCATGTACACATTATTAAAATTTTGTTTGACTTTCTCCCGCTAACCTGTCTCATGTCAATTTAATTCTTCGACCAGCCAGGAAAACATTAGAAGAGTCGGGAAACATTTCTCCCCCTCCCATGCCTGATGATCGTTTCTCTGTGCACCCACTGCAGATTGGATACGCCAGCCCTCGTGGGGCGGCTGTGAAATTAAATGAAGAATTATAGGTAAGTGCTTATAAAAGCATCTGGCACAGAGAGAGAGAACAACTAAGCATTTGAGATGAGGAAGCAGGGATGGAAACTACCCAAAATAATGATCGCATCGCCCAGGGGTGGGATAGTTTACATGCAAGAACCTGTATTGCACCCTTATCCACTGAGCATCATCGGAGTGACGCTCCCAAGCACATACTGGATGGAGGCCTCCCCCGCAGCCCCCAGCCCCCAGCCCCCAACCGAGGGCCTTTTGTGGCAGTACTCATGTCAGACACCTGTCAGAGGATGCTGTTGGGAAACCCACACTGGTACCCAGGTGAGTGTGGTGGGTTGAATAGTGTCTCTCCCTCAAATTCACATCCATCAGAACCTCACAATGCAACCTTACTGGGAAGCTGGGTCTTTGCAGATGTAATTAGTTAAGGCTCTCCAGACAAAATCATCCTGGGTTTAGGTGGGCCCTAAATCTGATGACTTAGAAGCATCCCTCATAAAAAGAGGAGACACGTGGAGGTCACATGGAGGATCCAGGCCACATGGAGACAGAAGCAGAGATCTGAATGATGCTGCCCAAGTGAAGAACCGCCAGAAATGAGAAGAGACAAGGACAATTCCCCCCCAGGGTCTTTGGAGGGAGTGTGGCCTTGCTGACACTTGGCTTTTAGACTTGCAGACTCAAGAGCTGGAAGAGATTACGTTTCTGTTGCTTCAAGCCCCCAAGTTTGTGGTTATTTATTACAGCAGTGCTAGGGAACTGCCACCGTAGGGAAACCCAAGGAGTGGTGCCCGAGTGTCTATTGCTCCTCAACCTGCATTTCTCTCGATGGAAGGAGGGCAGAGGCCACTGTCTGGGCCCCAGGCACACACTACGGGGTGTGGACAGCAGCTCCTGACCTGTGCTAAGAACTAACCTGGCAGCTGGAAAACTCACACCTCCTCCCACTCCTGCTAGAAAGAGCTGATGCGTTAACATGGAGACCGTTTTAGCACCTGGGTCAGTGGGAGCTTGTTCACAATTTTCACTGTGGAAAGAGAGGAGGCATACTTCCGAGATTTTCCAAATCTGAGACCCTGATGGGCAGGAGCATCAGCTTCCCTGGTCCTAGCCCTCATACCTCATGACAAAAGTGAGGTTCAGCACTTTCCAGAATTGTTCACTTGTCAGAACAAGCAGAGAGGTAGACATCAAGGATAGAAGGAGATGCTGGGCTGAGTCTGAGTGCCAGCTCTGTTGCTCACTTAACTTTTGGACAAGTTGCTTCTGCTCCTTGAGCCTCAATTTCACCTTCTGTAAAATGGAGAGAACTGTTTGGCAGAGTTGAATCAATGTAAAATGAGATGTCATATCTGAAGTTTGAGTTTGGTAACTCAACTGTGTGAGTTTGGCAACCCATCAGGAGAGGTGATGCCTAAGGAGACAAGGAGATGGAATCTGCCAGGAAGCTCCTGCTCATTCAGTTGCCCCAGGAAGAATTTCCTAACCACGTGGCTCCCAGTATAAGAAACGCATCCTTTGCTTTTCTCTGTGAGCTCATTTCTTTTCTCCATTTCAATGGAAGGAGAAATATTGACCATTTTAAAAGCAGCACTAACACTTTCAAAGAGGAAGAGACATTTTAAAGCATGGACAAAATTAGTTCTGAGTTTTTATAACAGTGAGCAATCAGAAACAAGCTAACTGTGCACTGTTCTAGAAATGTTCATATTTAGTGTTTTAAGTCATGACTCAAAGCGTGGGCTCTGGAGCAAGTGTGACCGCAGACAAGCTCTTTAACCTTCCTGGTGCCTACTTCCTCGACTGTAAATGCAAATCGTAATCATTGTTGCCTCCCAGGGTTGTTATGAGGTTTAAATAAGACACTTCAGGCAATGCATTCAGAACGGTACCTGGCACACAGGTAAATAATATCCTTTAGTTGGCAATACCTTGCTTGGTTTCCAAAACAATTCAGGCAGGTGATTCAAACTGCAGTAGAAGAAGTTTTCAGCATATGGAGAAAGCAATTTGAGTGAACTGAATTCTGAGATGGAAAAGCAGATAAGGCCTTAGGGAAAGTCAGAAAGCAGATATTCACGCCGTAAGCTCTCTGCAGTTGCCAACGGAAGATCATAAATTAAGCTTTGAGTTATGTAGAAGCCCAAGCAAAAAAGAGCACTATGAGGAATTACAGGACTTGTTGTCCACGAGATAAAAGCACCTTACAGCAAAGAAAAACAATGTTGTTCACAGCACAGAAGTCTGAGACATGATGTCGGATGACAGTCTGAACAACTGGTACAGTAACAGTATCAGCCAGCTCTCTGAAATAACTGTTTTCTTGAGGGCCCTCCAGTGCCAGACAGCGTACGATGAAAACACACAGCAGTAAAAGTTAAATTAATTACTCTTTTTCTAACTCAGTGAAATAGCACCTACTCATTAAATGTGATAATGGTCCAACAAAACTGTATAGATTCAATTGAGAAAAGCCAAACAGGTTTGCAAGGACACCGGTTCAACGTGTGTAAACTATGAACATGTGGACAAATGCCCGAAGGAAATGCAAGAAGAACTGAATAATTAAGTTCAGAAAAACACTGTTTCCTTCTTACTACAAGTAACACTTTTGTTGCAGAAAAATGTGTTATATAAAAGAGGATGGAAAGCCCACGATCTTCATCAACTACAATATCTCTCATAATGTTTGATGTATTTCATTTCAGTCTCCTTTCTGCCTCTTCCTCTTCTCTGAATTATAGAATCTGGATCCCATTTTATTCAACTCTTTCCCCATTTAAAAAAATTTTAATACTTTATGGATGGTCGTGAACGTCCCTTAATACAGTTTTAATGGAGTTTAACAAGAAATAATTTCAAGAACAAAAAAGATTTCTCTGCTTTCTTGAGTTTTTATTAAGGGTAAAATTGCTAACTCTCTGATGTGGTAGCAGTTATTTTTGAGCTTTATTTGCCGTGTGGGAGTGGACCTCAGAAACCAGGTCACTGTCGATCTGATTTTCTCTGGAGACTGTGCTATTTCATTTAGGAGAACAGCTCACCAAACCCTGAGATCTATGCCTGTTTTCGAACTCAGCAGCTGGAAAGGAACCCTCTGAGTGGGATTCTGCTTGACTGGTAAAATATAGCTAACAAACTGTGCTCAGATGACACCCTTGAAAGAACTTGCTCTGCATGGCAACTCAGCATCAGTGAGGATACTCATGCCTTCCTGGTCTACCTTTGCCCTAGCAACTTGAGCATCCCTGGACCAGTTTCTTCCGAGATGGAAAGGAGGATGCTGGGATCTCATCAACGCTCAGATTGCCAACTGACACATATATGTTATATAGTATCTGCATATTATATATCATATTAAATATATGTACGTACACACATCGTGTTGTTGCTGTTGTTTAGTCACTAAGTTGCATCGGACTGTTTGTGACCCCATGGGCTGTAGCACGCCAGGCCTTCCTTTCTCTCACCACCTCTGGGAGTCTGCCCAAGTTCATGTCCAATAAGTCGGTGATGCCATCCAATCATCTCATCCGCTGTTGCCCCCACGCCTCCTGCCCTCACTCTCTTCCAGCATCAGGGTCTTTTCCAGTGAATCTGTTCTTAGTATCTGGTGGCCAAAGTATTGGAGCTTCAGCTTCAGCATGAGTTCTTCCAGTGAGTATTCAGGGCTGATTTCCTCCAGGACTGACTAGTTTGATCTCCTTGCTGTCCAAGGGACTCTCAAGAGTCTTCTCCAGTATTCTACTTACAATACATATTGTAGGGGAGCAAAATTTACCACTCCAAAATATCTCTTTGGCATGTAGGTCATTTCAAGCTGAAACAATCAAGGCCCAAAAGACTCAGGAAGAAACTTTGACTTTCCTCCTAACTGCCTAAGAGAAAGATGGAGGGCCTGTCCCCAGATGATAGCTATCAGCAGAGATATCTGCAGAGAACACGGGCTAAGTGTGGTCAGGGAAATTCTAGGCTGGGCTTAGAGGTGAGAGTGTACTCCGTCGATTCTGCTGGCCCAGCAAACATTTATTTATCAAACATGTGTTTTTTCATCTCTATGGCAATTGCCTTCCTACCCTTTAAGTTTCAAACCACTGCCCTCAACATCTTCTTTTGTCTTTAGCTGAAAATGGCATTTAAGGTGAGTCTTTGGCCATTTTGGTGAGTTACTTGGTTTTCCCAGGTCTCTCCAAGGTTTCAGTTCAGTTCAGTCGCTCAGACCCCAAGGACTGCAGCATGTCAGGGCCTCCCTGTCCATCACCAACTCCCAGAGTTTACTCAAACTCATGTCCATTGAGCCAATGATGCCATCCAACCATCTCATCCTCTGTCGTCCCCTTCTCCTCCCGCCCTCAATCTTTCCCAGCATCAGGGTTTACAAGTTATTAAATTTCCATTTGACTTTCTCCTGTTAATTTGTCTCATGTCATTTAATTCTTAGATTAGCCACAAGAATCTAGAAAGGAGGGACATTTCTTCCTCCACAATAATGCAGAACTTTGGTCTTCAATTTTCCTTTCAACTCTAATCTCATGTATCCAATTGCCTCACTGGCATTGACAAGTCAGGAAGCAAGCCTAACTCCTACAGTCAATAACTCTACAGTGTGAAGTACTTAGTTAACTAGACTTTTCGGTAATTCGTTAACCTTGTAGAGCCTTAGGTTCTTCATCTCTTTAAGTACCCAGCTCATAGGAATAATAGTACTCAGCTCATAGCAGTAACAGTACCCAACTCACAGGAGCAACAGTACTCAGCTCATAGCAGTAACAGTACCCAACTCACAGGAGCAACAGTACTCAGCTCATAGCAGTAACAGTACCCAACTCACAGGAGCAACAGTACTCAGCTCTTAGGAGTGAGAGTACCCAGCTCAGAGGAATAATAGTACCCCTGAGTAATGGTAGTAATGGTACCCAGTAATGGCAGTAATGGTACCCAGCCCACTGGCATCTTCTGAGGATGAAACAAGATCATGCACGTGAAGTGCTTGGAGCCGCATCTCACAGATTGCTAGGTTTCAATCAATGCAAAGATGAAATATCATGATGTTGTCCCAAAGGCACTTTCAACTTACCTCCCCCAAACCTAAACGTGTGTTCCTCCATGCCTCTGTTCTTTCTGAACCCTTCCTTTTCTCGGTCTTGTCCACTCTAGACAGAACAGCAGTTCTCAGTACTCAATGAATTAACCTTGCAAAGCCCAGGGACTGCCAATAAAAACAGGGGCTCCTGGCTCCATAGGCTTGGAGGTGCTGGCCCTGGCACAGGGACGCAATGTTTACCTTTCCTATGAAAATGCTGCTGATGCTTGCAAAGAGATGTGACCACCCTCTGCCTTTTAGTATATGGACACATCACTGAGCACAGTTTGGGTCTTTCCAATTCTTCTTCCAAACTACTCAGAGTAAGAGAAGCCAAAAGATGCGTGTCTGGTTCCCAACATTGTTGGACTGGAAATGAAATCAGCAAAGGGACTGGGGAGGAGGCCTGACTGATGCTTCTGAAGGAAACTGGGACGTTTCCATAAATTTATATACACGTAATTGGACGTGAAAGTCAGTTAAGATAAGAAAACATAAACCATTCCACTATGTCTTCAAATATTAGACTCTTCAGAGTCGTAAGAATGTAGATTGTTTAATTTAAATCTGGCGTAAATGCTATGCTTGCAGTTTTGCCTACTTGCCAAAACCACTTGGAGAACATTGGCTTCTGATGACTGAGCGTTTATAAATCTAAATCTGTCTCCACTCATTTCAGCTTCAGCTCCCTCTTTTAAAGCACATGGGCCTCACATTTGATTACTGTACATCAGAGTCACCTGAAGAACTTGTTAAAGCATGCAGATTCCCAAGCATGGGATCTGGAATTCGAATACAGATCCGGAATTTGAATCTCCAAATTCCAGAGATTCAGGTTCTGTTGGCTTAGTGGGGCTCAGGAATTCACATTTTTATTAGCATCCCTACTTATTCAGGTGGGCTTCCCACGTGGCTCAGGAGTAAAGAATCTGCCTGCCAATGCGAGAAACACAGGTGTGGGTTGGGAAGATCTCAGAGGAGAAAATGGCAACCCATTCCAGTATTCTTCTCTGGAGAGTTCCAAGGATAGAGGAGCCTGGCGGGCTACAGTCTACAGGGTCACAAAAGAGTTGGACACAACTTATTGATTAAACAACAACAACTAATTCAGACCCAGTTGGCCTGGAAACCCAGGGTCATGAAATGCTCATCCACCTTTGGTTCAGGAGACCCACACATGTCAGAACAGAGCTGTTCCTGAAAACCCCATCTGTCAATGTCTGCTGCTGCTGCTGCTAAGTCGCTTCAGTCATGTCTGACTCTGTGCAACCCCATAGATGACAGCCCACCAGGCTCCACCGTCCCTGGGATTCTCCAGGAAAGAACACTGGAGTGGGTTGCCATTTCCTTCTCCAATACATGAAAGTGAAAAGTGAAAGTGAAGTCACTCAGTCATGTCCGACTTCACGACCCCATGGACTGCAGCCCACCAGGCTCCTCTGTCCATGGGATTTTCCAGGCAAGAATACTGGAGTGGGATGCCATCGCCTTCTCCATCCCTATTTTCTCACTGATTGACTTGATATTTTCTGGGATGTTTTATCTCCATTTATTATACATTTCAATAAACCATGACATTTAAAAAACTTAGTTTCAAATGACACAACAACTTAGTTTCAAGTTTCTGTGCCTCAAGACTCTTAAAGTGATTCTGGATTCTAAAGACAAGCTACATGTTATATTGGCTGGCCTACTCTTTATGTGCATAATGTATTTACTGAACTTGCAAACAGTAGTTCTCATATTTTACCTTGTATCAAAATCACCTTGGAGCAGCAGGATGCTTGTTAAAATGCAAATCCAAAATCTCTACCGCTAAAGAGAAGGTCTTGCGTTAGTCCAAAGCCTTGCATTTTTACAAGTAACCATTCGATTCAGGTGGGCCTCCCTGGTGGCTCAGTCAGTAAAGAATGTGCCTGCAATGCAAGAGATCTGGATTCGATCCCTGGGTTGGGAAGATCCCTTGGAGATGGCAAATGGCAACCCACTCCAGTATTCCTGCCTGGAGAAGTCCATGGACAGAGGAGCCTCATGGGCTACAGGCCATGGGATTGCAAAGAGTCAGACACGACTGAGCAACTAACACAGGCACACATTTGATTTAGGTAGAGTTGGTTCCCTGGCCAGGGTTGGAGACACCCAGCTGTGAAGAGTTACTCTAAATCCCTTCTGCGAAACTGACAGCTGTTTATAATTGTGGTTTGTCTGGATTTTGCATTTTGGAAAGTGCTAAAGAAGTATTCAAGTTGCTGACACAAGTAAAAGAATCTCAGAATTATTTCAGAGACTGAAGAATCCAGCCCTTTTACTCTTTCGATGGGGAAATTGAGGCTCAGGGACGTGACATGACTTGTCCAAGGTCACAGCTCACTAACGAGAGAGCCCAGACTCAGACTGAACTGGGACTCCTGTTTAACCATAATCCAAAGTCCCTCTTGTGTTTCAGACTCTTCTAGTAATTACAGTTCATAAAGGAGCCTCCTCGTTTCATTGACCCTGCTGTATATGCACTTATAATCACTAAAGCATAGATGTCACTGAGACTTGTGAGTGGAGGGATAGGACCCAACAGCTGAGCTACTTGTTCTGGGTTTTTTAAGCCAAGCGTCACTGGATTTTAGCATATTGGGAATAGCATAAATGGAATTTCCTGAAATCCAACAATCCAGAAGCACATAGGGCACCTCCCTGTACCTTTTGAGAAGAGAAACTTCTAGAGATGCTATACATAGTGAAGGAAGGGAATGTCTATTTTTTTTTAAGCTGGGGTTTATTTTATTATTATCATTATTACATACGGAGTTTATTATTCCTTAAACTGTACATGATCATGATATTTACTCTTATAAAATACTTTCATAATGCAGTTCCTATTTTAAAGTAATGTATTTCAAAATGAAAAACTTTAAAAGAAAATGGGATGGGAAAGGGAAAAGGCAGCTCGGTGTGGAGAAGTGGCTGCTGGAAAGACAGAAGCCTCATGATGGGATGAGCAGACATGGTCAACACAGAGAGGCTGTCAGAGCTTGGTACAGTTTGGTGATGGCAGTTCTCAAATTTAGTTCTCATAATCATCTGAGGAGTTGCAGTCATCTTTGCGACCCCATGGACTGCAGCCTGCCAGGCTCCTCTATCCATGGAATTCTCCAGGAAAGAATACTAGAGTGGATACCACCTCCCTTCTTCAGGGGATCTTCCTGACCCAGAGATTGAACCCAGGTCTCCTGCTTTGCAGGTAGTTTGTTTACCATCTGAGCCACCAGGGAAGGTCCTCTCATACTTTAGCCCAAGAAAAATTCCAACTATTAAAAATGCAACCAAAATATAAGAGGATAAAACTATTTCATATCTGAGTGAAAAGGAATTTTGAACTACAACTCAAAGTCAGTGATAAAAAAAAAAAAGATTGATGAGTGTGACTATACAAAATATAAATCTCCACAGGAAAAATAATTATCTGCAAGCTCCAAAGATAAAGTAACAACAACAGAAAACTGGGACAAACATTTGTAATCACACCACAAATAAAGGGCTCATTTCTCTAATAGATTAATAAGAAAAGATCATCAAAACAAGAGAAAAAAAAATTATGAATGTGTTCAAAAAAGTAATTGCAGAAAGCTTTTAATTACATTTGGCAAAAAAATGTTACAGATAATAAAAATGGTGCAAATCTAAATGTTGGCACATGTTTTACCTATTATCTTTGCAAAATTTTCAAAGACTGATGACACGCTGTGTTGACAAAGACTTTGGGGAGACAGGTACGTTTATACAGCAGGGTGTAAAGGTGAATTTCCTTGGGAGGGAAATTTGTCAGTGTTTGTCAAAATCACAGCTATGTGTGTAGTCTTTCACCCAGCAATCCGAGAAATTTCCCCTACAATGGATGTATGTGATGCACATGTAAGAATAATCACTGCAGTATTGTTTGCAACCACAAAAAAAAATGATATCCTAAATATCCATCAGTAGGGGACTGATGAAATACCATATGGTACACTCACACAATGAAAAAGACTATAAATTTGTAAAAGAAAAAAAAAGTCTCTGCAGCTGTTTATGCTTTGATAGAGACAGATCTGGAAAGATACACAGGAAAAGCAGTAAAGGTGATTACTGGGTAAGGGTAAAGGGTACTGGGGCTTCCCAGGTGACGGTATAGCAGTAAAGAACATGCCTGCCAGTGCAGGAGATGTAGGAGACACGGGTTTGATTCATGGGTCAGGAAGATCCCCTGGAGGAGGAAATCGTAACACACTCCAGTATTGTTGCCTGGGGAATCCCATGGACAGAGGAGCCTGGTGGGTTACAGTCCATGGGGTCGCAAAGAGTCACATGACTGAAGCAATTCAGCACGCACACGCAGAGGGTACTAGGCAAAAAAGGCACAGTGTGGAAGGAAGGCTCTCCACTGCTTAATTTTTTATTTTTGAATTGTGTAAACAAACTATCTATTCAAAATTTGATTTAAATAATTATCTGAGAAGCCTGTTAAACATATAAGTGATTTCCTCTAATATTAACTCCACTGAGACAGAATCTCAAAGTATAAGCAGGAGTGCCCTCACCTGTTACAGCGTGTGTAGTTATTTCTTAAAAAAAAAAAAAAAAGGCACACCCCTTTAGCTCTAGTTTCTGAGTTTAAAGTAACAATGTCATGCATTCTCCTCTCTGGAGATTGAACGTAGAGTAAACCCACCATCTGCCCAAGTTTGCTAAGACGGATGTTATAATCATCATATGGCTTCCTGAGAACAATTCATACAATTTTTGGCCACGGATGGTTTGTATATCTCCACTCTTGTTTGCATTATTTAAAAGAAATTGAAAAAGAAAAAGAAAAAAACCCTATTTTGTCCTCTGGGTGACAGATGAAAAGAAGACCAGTCAGCCTTCAACCATTGTTTCTAACTATTGTCCTGACATTTATCCTCATGGTCTGTTCAGAATAACAGTATATATTGATGAAAATACCACAGTGGAAACAAATAAAAACTCACGCCTATGGCTAAGCTGGAAAGTCATCAAAAATCTGTCTTTTCTGATATCTACCGAAAGTGAACATCCCACATTCTAGAGTTTGGCAATTCCAATGTTAGGTATATAAAAAGGAAAATGTATCCACTTGTGCAACAAAGACATGTAGGAAAAAGCCCTAAGGAGCTTGACTCATAACAGCCCCATGTGGAACACCACCCCAACGTCCATCACGGTTAGCAGAGATACGCGCATTGTGGTATGTCTCCACACCAAAAATCCTGCATAGCAGCGAGACTGAAAGAGCCAGAAAGACATGTAGTGACCCCACTAACAGAATGGTGAGCCAGAAAAAGGGCAATCCAAAAAGAAAACATGATTTTGTTATATGTTAGAATAACAGGGCAAAAGAATCTACAGTTTTAGAAGTGAGGATGGTGGATGGAAGACAGTACAGTGAGTCCCCTACATATGAACAAGTTCTATTCTCAGAGATCATTAAGTCCAATTTGTAAGTCCAACAAAGTTAGCTTAGTCCCCAGCTAACTCAACTGGCTATATAGTACTGTACTGTAATAGGTTTATAATACTTTTCACGCAAATAATGTATAAAAAACAAACAAGCACAAAAAAATAAAGAAACATTTCTAATCTTACTGGACAGTACCTTGAAAAGTACTGTAGTCCAGGACAACAGCTGGCATACAGGGGCTGGCATCGAGTAAACACGCAAGAAGAGTTATTAACTGGAGGAGGGAGAGGAGGTGGGAGATGGGAGAGCTGAAGGATCTGGGTGGTTAGGTCAGTTGGACAAAGTCATCAAGCTGCATATTTAACACTTGTACATTTTCTGAATTTTTGTTATGCCTTTCAGTAAGTTTTTTAAAAGTCATGAACATGTGCGAATGAGTTTTGGATAAGTAACAGGCTCGACTTCTAAATAAATGCTCTCCCAGCCCCTGTTGAGATACCGAGAGACTAAGGAGACTGAAAGATAAAATGCCATTGGCCTCAGCTCCTGGAATTGATGCAGAGATCTGGGCATAATGCAGAGGGGTCCCTCCGCCCCACCAGAAAAAAAGAAGCAGCAAGACCTTCTCAATGCCTGGCAGAACAGCCAAGGGAAAGAGGCTGTGTGTTAATCTGCAAGGAGAATACACTGCAGCCGGTTTTACTTGTCAGAATTCCTGACAGCTGAGAGGGTACACGTAAGTTAATTCTCTGGATAAGCAAAAATTTCCTCTTTAAACAATCCCACCATTTAAAACAAAATTATTTTTAATGGAACCCTTTCAAAAACACATTTCACACATCACTGACTTTTCAAAAAGTTGAAGAGTCCACGGAATAGAATTTAACCTTTACACCAAATAACACTAGCAATCAGGTCCCATTTCAGTGCCAGGCACTATCTGAAATGCTTTACAGTAAATTTCCTCTTAGTCCTCATAAAACCCCTAAGAACTAGGTCTTATCATTATTCCCACTTCACGTATGAGACTGAGGGCGATTGATTAATTGTCTGAGGTCTAAAACAGGTCTTCTGTTTACAGCCTCGGTTATTTCGCATCTGCTAACTTCCACAATGCCAACAGGTAGACGAGAATGTTCACTGTACCTCTAGAGAGACTGAGTTCTCACTGCTTTTCTCTCCGTATTTCCTTCTCCTTCCTCAATGTGACACTCTCCTACAGAAGGCTACACCTCATAAACTCCTACCTAAAATCAGATAAAAATTGATGGCACTTTGTTTTCACCACTTTATATAAATTCCATCTCCTTAGATCTTTCTATGGCTAAAATAATCCCACTGAGTTGGGCCAACATTTTTATCAGTTAAAGAGATCCCACTGGTTCTCTGCATTTCAAAGTGTCCTGGATTTGCTTTTTGCTTAGCACAACTCAGAAGGAAGGCTTGGATTCTCATCAGATTAACAAAAAGCAGCCCGCAGCAGGGGGCTTCCTTGACCTCCAGCTCTTGAGAAAGTACAACAGGGAAGCAGATAAGCACCGAGGCGCGCAGTCACGTCTGTAAAGCGCGTGGATGGGCAGGTCTGCAGAGCAAAAGAAAAACCATCCTTACCCTGTTTTCAAGCTGACCAAGGCGTCCTCGACTCCCTTCTGATTAAATTTTGTCATATACTGGTGCATGTAGGGGTAGTTGTTCCGGATGTTTCTCTCCGTACTGCCGTTGGGCACCGTGCCAAATCGAAAGGGCGGGGAATAGTCGTGAGGTCTCTGAAACTGCAGAGAGACAGAGAGAGAGAAAGCAGGAGGACAAAGAAGAGTCAGCCATCCTCTGCCTTGTGTCAGGAGTCAAACATCGGCACGCGTTAGTGCAGGACAGAAGAAACCCATTCATTTTTGCGCTTCCTTTCTGCTTAATCACACCTTCCAGTTATCTGGGAGCTCCAGGAAGTCAGGAACAGAGTCTGTTTTGTTCCTCACTGTTCCCTGGAGCCCACCATAGGGCCTGGCTGGGTGTGCAATAGAGGCCTGTAGGATGGAATTTTAGAGAGCCTGGCCTAGTGGTAGGGATACGGGAGAACCCAGGAAATGCTAGTTGAGCTGGAGTTAATGTATGACGTTAGCTCATTGATCAGCTTTACAGTGACATTTTCTGAGATTCTCACCAATCACTCCCATCTCTGGACTCCATTTACAATACATTCCAATACATTCCATCAGAAGATGATGAAGGGGAGCAGAATTTGCCATCCCCAAATATGCCTCTCTGGCATATGGATTTTTGGGGGGCTGGTTATTTATTTATTTATTTATTTTTTAAGATAGACACAGGAGAAACTTTGAAAACTGAGTCCGAGTTAACCTTTCTGGAAGAAGCAAAAATCTTACGTTTATAAGGGTGTCTTCCTCCCTGTAACCTGGAAGAGGATAATAACTAAATCTCTAAAACTCTTATCAGTGGAGAAGGCAGTGACCTAAATCTGCATCACGACCGTACCCTTGCTAACTGTGCTTTTCCTGGTCACTTCCTAGAACTGACCTTCCTTCCCCCCATGCCACACATCCCCAACCCTCACTGCCCTGCATCTTTCTTACGTCTTCAGCGGAGGATAGAATTTAAGCTGGTGGTTTGGGCTATTTTAGGGAGTTACTCAGTTTTCTTGGGTATCTCCCATATATACAGGAGGTATACATGTTTTTCTCTAGTTAATCTTTTTTTTTTCTTTATGGGGAGTGGAGGTCTCAACCAAGAACCTAGAAGGGTAAAGGGACAGTCATTTTTCTTCCCTTACAACGATTCTATGTTATCATTTACTCATTCTCTAGCCATCATTCATTCATTCATCCATTCATGCATGCAGGCAGGCAGTACTTGTAGAGGGCCTAACACATTTCAGGGGCTTCCCTGATGGCTCAGAGGTAAAGAATCTGCCTATCAATGGCAGAGACACCACAGATTTGGTCCCTGGGTTGGGAAAATCCCCTGGAGAGGGAAATGGCAACACATTCCAGTATTCTTGCCTGGGAAATCCCATGGACAGATGATCCTGGAGGCTACAGTCCGTGGAGTCACAAAAGAGTCATGCACAAGTTAGCAACTAAAACAACAACAACCCATCCAAGGTACAACGGCAGCCTCCAAGAAGCTTTCTTGGGCTGGAGTCCATACTAACCTTAGCTTCCCGGGCACGGCTTCCACCCATGTCCAGTATGGCTCCTGAGGCTCTGTAAGGGCCCACTGTCCATGCTCCCCTCATCCTCCCTGATTGGCTGAGATTGTCTGTTCAGAACAGTCCTCCCCAAGATGTCCCACTTTGATCATGTGGTTATTTTTTTCACTCTTATTTATGCTGTGTGTACATCAACTTATTTCCATATGTTTAATCATCCACACATTTTTTGGATAAATTTCGTCTGGTCATGACATATTATTCTTTTTTTATGCTTCTGCTTGACTTGGGTTGCTAGTATCTTGGTGAGGAGTTTTGCATCAATATTTTAAAAAGACGTAGAGAACAAACATACTGACACCAAGGGAAGATGCGGAGGGTGGGATGGATTGGGACTGACATATATACAGTACTATGTATGAAACAGATGACTAATGAGAACCTTCTGCACAGCGCAGGGAACTCTGCTCCACGCTCTGTGGTGACCTAAATGGGAAGGAGATCCAGGGAAGAGGGGTTGTATGTATATGTAGAGCTGATTCACTCTGCTATGCAGGAGAAGCTAACACCACATTATAAAGCAACAATGTGCTCACATTCAGTTGCTCAGTCCTGTCTCTTTGTGACCCCTTGGACTGAAGTTCACCAGGCTCCTCTGCCCATGGAATTTATCAGGCAAGAATACTAGAGTGGGGTGCCATTTCCTACTCCAGAGGACCTTTCCAACCCAGGGATCAAACCCATGTCTTGAATCTCCTGCATTTAACCTCCTGCTGGCAGGTTTTACCACTGAGCCACCTGGGAAGACCCAAAGCAACTATACCCCAATTAAAAAAAAAAAAAAAGATATTGGCCCATTATTTTTTTTTCCCTTTGTGATATCTGTTTACTTTAGTATCAAGGAAAAATACCAGCTTCATAGAATACGTTAGGAAGTGTTCCCTTACTCTCTATTTTTCTGAAGAGTTTGAGAAGGATTGGTATTAATTTTTCTTTAAACTGGTAAGATTTACCAGTGACGCTGTCTGGTTCTGAATTTTTCCATTCTTTAAAAAAAATTTTTTTTTATTGAAGTGGAGTTGATTTACAATATTGTGTGAGCTTCTGGTATACAGCAAAGTAATTCAGTCATATATACATATTCTTTTCCATTATAGTTTATTATAAGATGTTGAACACAGTTCCCTGTGCTATACAGAGGGACTTGCTGTTTATGTTTGACATACAGTAGTTTGTATCTGCTAATCCCAAACTCCTAGTTTATCCCTCTCCCAGATACATCAATTTGGCATGTGAATTATTTTCAGCTGAAGGCATTCGAGATCCCGTGGGCTCAAGAGAAACTTTTCCCCCTTTCCTTAAAGAACTTAAATTGGGGGCCTTGCCTGTAAGAAGAATGATTATCAGAAATAACATTTTATGACCTATGACAGGCAAACATTTAATTACTGAACATCTGCTCTTCTCCTCATCCTGTGAATCACCCACCTCCCTGCACAGCCCCAGGCTCCTACTCCTTAGCTTGGGATGGCACTTCATCCTGATTTTATCTTTCTGTCTCTGAACCTCTCATGTAAGGCAGCGGGGGGTAGGAGGGGGTTCCTGTGCTTTCAAAATTAAATTAGATTTTCTCCTGTTGGTCTGTCTCATGTTAATTTAATTCTAAGACGAGGCAGAAGAATCCAGAAGGAGAGAGAAAGGTTTTCTTCCTCTCTGGCATCTGCTCACATCTTCAGTGTTTCGGATAATCTAATCAGATTAGACATCCAGAGAACTGGGTCTAAGTCCTGGAAATACAGTTAAAATCTAGAGACAGCACAAGGCGATGGTTATTAAGTGTGAGCCCAGCTTCAAGGTTCCAAAATCAGTCCCTTACAGACTGTGGAGTCTTAGTGAAGTCACTTCCCTTCTCACTGTTTCCACTTACTTCCTGTCTGCAGAGTAGGAAACTCATCAGTACTTCCCTCTTGGGGTCAATGGGAAGATCTAAAATGACAGTGTTTGTCAACTAATAAGAATAGTGTCTAGAACAGAAGAAGCACTCACAAAATAAAACTGTTCATAGCTAGTGGTAGTGGGAAGCTGCTGTGTAACACAGGGCGCCAGCCTGGAGCTCTGTGATGACACAGAGGGCTGGGATGAAAGGGTAGGAGGGTGGCTCAAAATAGAGGGGATCTATATATATATAATTACAGCTGATTGGTTTTGTTGCAAGGCAGGAATCAAAACAACATTACAAAGCAATTATCTTCCAATTAAAAACAAATTAAAAAAAAAAAAGTAACCTGGACCTCATTTTTCTAAGAAATATGGAATTCTGGAACTAGAAAGTGATGATAATATGACTTAACACTTCTTGAGGACTCAGCTGGGGCCAGCAATACGTCAAGAATGTTAACAAATATTGGCTCATTTAATACAAGAACCCTGTGTGTGTGTTAGTTGCTCAGTCTTGTTCCGACTCTTTGAGACCACATGGACTATAGTCTGCCAGGCTCCTCTGTCAATGGAATTCTCCAGGCAAGAATACTGGAGTGGGTTGCCATTCCCTTCTTGAGGGGATTTTCTTGACCCAGGGATTGAACTCAGGTCTCCTACATTGGCGGGCAGGCTCTTTACCACTTGACCCACCAGGGAAGTCTTAAAACAACTCTGCTAGGAAACTAACCTTCAAGGCTTGGTTTCACAGATGAGGAAACCAAGGCTCAGAGAGGTTACATGGCCTTCTTGAGATTGTTGTTGCTGTTCGGTCACTAATTCATGTCTGACTCTTTGTGATCCCATGGACTGCAGCACACCAGGCTTCCCTGTCCTTCACCATTTCCCACAGTTGGCTCAAATGCAGGAACATTGAGTCCATGATGCCACCCAACCATCTCAACCTCTATTGTCCCCTTCTCCTCCTGCCCCCAATCTTTCCCAGCATCAGTGTCTTTTCCAATGAGTTGGTCAAAGTGTTCTTAAGATTACACTCCTTATAAGCAGCCCTAAGGTCTGAACTCTATCATTCCTCCAGGACCCTCACCTCTTTTAGATCTCTCGTCTTTTAGAGGTGAGGACCTTGAAACTCAGAGGGAAGGACAGCCAGTAAACCTCCAGCAGCACCAGCACGAGGTCCAGAGGTCTCTCCGAGCCCCAGGCCAGCACCACGTCTTCCACGGAACTGAGAGCTGCCCAAGGAAGCGTCCAAGTTTACCCCAGGGTGAGGCCCATGGAAACCATTATTCCTTTTTCCAAACTCACACTTCATTTCACTGTTAATTAAAATTTCCAGCTGTAGATCGTCGTCCTTCAGCTAGGCATGCTACTGCCGAATAAGCAGCCGTAACTGGATTGGGGGCAAGTGGCCATATGTTGTTCAAATGAGATCCTCCTGCTGGGAGCCTTGCGTTGGGAGTGTGTGTGTGTGCAGACCACAGAATGCTCTTTGCACTAATTCAGGCAAGCGGTGTCATAACCCATCACCTCGGAGGGGGAGGCGCTACCCCATCGCAATCCCATGGCAGCTGTCTGCTCCGGGGCACAAAGGCAGCGGCTCTGCTCCTAAATTTAGGCATGGTAGCAGCCACTCCCAATCTCCTTAGACATTGATGGCCTGTGTGCCTAACTGCCTTCTCCTTCACTCACCATCTGTAGCCAAGGAGGCATAGCTCTTTGAGATCCCTTTCTTCTTTGCCTTTGGTTTGCAGAACAATAGAGAGAGGGAGTCTGCCTCAGGGATGAATTTCTACATTTCTCTGGCCTTGACTGTACCATCACACACTCTAAACTCAGCCTGGCACCCAGATGGAGGAACCTTTTCCTACTCAACTAAAGGCTGTCAAACTTTTGAAAGCCTGGCTCATGACACATCTTCCATCTCTGTCCTGCACACACACAGACACGAACCACATCACAGCACGCTTTCTACCTGGATTATCCTCTAGTGTCAGCCAATCTGTAAATTAATGTCATGACTCCCTAAAGCGTCCTGACCTACAGTGTGACAAATAGCATAGGGCAAGGATGACTCTTGCAGGAAGCCTAGTGCTAAGGGCACCCTCTGTGTTTCTTCAGTTCAGTTCTGTCCTTCATTTGTGTCCGACTCTTTGTGACCCCATGGACTGCAGCACGCCAGGCTTCCCTGTCCATCACCAACTCCTGGAGCTTGCTCAAACTCACATCCATCGCGGCGGCGATGCCATCCAACCATCTTGTCCTCAGTTGTCCCCTTCTCCTCCTGCCTTCAAAATTCCACAGCATCAGAGTCTTTTTCAATAAGTCATTTCTTTGCATCAGGTGGCCAAAGTATTGGAGTTTTGGCTTCAGCATCAGTCCTTCCAATAAATATTCAGGACTGATTTCCTTTAGGATTGACTGGTTGGATCTCCTTACAGTCCAAGGGACTCTAAAGAGTCTTCTCTAACACCATAGTTCAAAAGCATCAATTCTTTGGTGCTCAGCTTTCTTAATAGTCCATCTCTCACATCCATACATGACTACTGGAGAAACCATAGCTCTGACTAGATGGAACTTTGTCAGCAAAGTAATGTCACTACTTTTTAATATGCTGTCTAGATTGGTTGTAACTTTTCTCCCAAGGAGCAAGTGTCTTTTAATTTCATGGCCGCATTCACCATCTGAAGTGATTTTGGAGCCCCCCAAAATAAAGTCTGTCACTGTTTCCATTGTTTCCCCATCTAATTGCCATGAAATGATGGGACTGGATGCCATGATGTTCGTTTTCTGAATGTTGAGCTTTAAGCCAACTTTTTCACTCTCCTCTTTCACTTTCATCAAGAGACTCTTTAGTTCTTCTCTTTCTGCCATAAGGGTGGTATCATTTGTGTATCTGAGCTTGTTGCTATTTCTCCCAGCAATCTTGATTCCAGCTTCTGCTTTATCCAGCCCTGCTTTTCCCATGATGTACTCTGTATGTTTCTTACAGGAATGGATTTCCAAGGTAACTTTATTCCAGAGAGTTCAGAGTGCAGAAGAAACAAATGTGGGCTCCATCCCAGGAAGGGGTGGTGCAGAGGTCTCCTCCATCAATAAGATCATGTGTGTTCATGCTAAGTTGCTTCAGTTGTGTCTGACTCTGCGACCCTGTGGACTGTAGCCTGCCGGGTTCCTCTGTCCATTGGATTTCTCAGACAAGAATCCTGGAATGGGTTGCTATTTCCTATTCCAGAGGATCTTCCCAATCTAGGGAGTGAACCCATGTCTCTGTGTCTCCTGCACTGGCAGGCAGATTCTTTACCACTGAGCCACCTGGGAAGCCACATGCTTCCGGATGTAGCATCAAACTGTCCTGGCCCTTAAGACAAAGGAGAGGCTCAGAGGCCTCCAGTCAACCAGTGAGGGTGGTGAACGAGGCTCACCCAGCATGACTCCATGAGAACAGGTTCATGGGCTCATCCACAAGGTCCAGTCCCCGAACTCCCTCTATTGCTGTTGGTGCAATAACATTCCAGACCCCAGAAGGGAGGGATGGTTCAAATCAGGCAATGGTGATGGTCAAGAGGAGGAGGAGGAGAAGAAGGAGCAGGGAGAGGCAGCAGAAAGGGGCTGGAGGAATGTGGAGACAAGGGAAGAAAGAACATTTATAACAGGATTACCTGCCATGTGCCAGGATTATCCCTAATCCTCATATCAACCTTGCCAGAATGGTATTAAACCCCTCTGTCAGGAAATTAGGCCATGGGGAGACGGACACTCTGAAGGCCATACAACTACTATGTGGCAGGCCAGGATTCGAACCTAGATTCATTTGACCCCCATGGTGTTGCTTTCTCCACTACAGCAATCCGTCTCTCAGAGACAGATTTCAGCAACCACGGTAACACTCAACATTTTGAAAAGGGTCGCCACCAACATTCCAACTTCTTTAATAATTTCGAGGGGAATGAATTCCTCTATGTATAATATAACCCCAAGGTCATCTGAGCACACCATGGGCTCCAACAGCAAGCGCTAATACTGCAAATGGTTGAAAAGTATTATAAGCCTGTGTTGTTACATAGATACTTCTGATTAAAACAAATAAAAAATAAATACACTTGCATACAGTATTAAAATAACTTGATTCAATATAGATTTTTTATTTTGCAGACTTTCTTGGTGTATTTGCCATTAATCTTCTGGGAGCACTTAGCTTATTTACTCCAGGAATTTTGCTGTTTATTTAATTGTATCAAGCATTTAATTAAAAGAGCTATCCGCTTGCTGCTAATGCTCTGAGCATGGAAGCTGAGCGTGTCTCATGAGGATACAGTATCTGTTTCTAGGTGTTTCCAAGTCAGAGAAGGTCAGTGGAATTATTAGTGGTTCTAATTAGTTTTCCCACAAGCAGTCATGTTATTAGACCTAGAACTAGGTAGCAAGGGACTTTTTTTTTCCTTCTTGCTGTTGAAAATAGCATCAAAAAGTAAAATATTCGGCCAACTACTTTCTTTAAAAAAAAAAATGTTTATTTAGTTTACTTGGCTGTGCCAGGTCTCAGTTGCGGCATGTGGGATCCAGCTCCCTGACCAGGGGTTGAACCCAGGCCCCCTGCACTGGGAGCACAGAGTCTTAGCCACTGGACCACCAAGCAATCCCTGTGTGTCCCAGTCTTTGCAGCCCCATGGACTGTGGCCCACCAGGCTCCTCTGTCCCTGGGATTCTCCAGGCAAGAAGACTGGAGCAGGTTGCCATTCCCTTCTCCTGGGCATCTTCCCGACCCAGGGATCCAAACTACGTCTCCTTCAGCTCCACTACTGAGCCGCCAGGGAAGTCCAAAGAAGTGCCTACAGATTATTAATACTTTCTTGAAAAATCTTCTCATCCAGAACATGGTTTCCCACTGCTTCCAATGTTCCTCTGGTCACTTATACATTTGCTCCCATATATGATGTAATCAGATCTGTAGAGGATTTCATTGGCTATGGGGAACAATTTCATTGGCAGCTTCCTTTTATTCTCAGAGCAACTATGACTCCCAAATGTTCATAGAGGAGCTAGGAGGTGCAGCAAGGTTACACAACAATAAAGGCATCACACAGCTGGTACATGGCAGAGAGGAAAGGAAACCCAGCTTTCTTGACTCCAAGTAGATGGCTTTCTCTGCTGCCTTGAGATACACTTTAGGTGAGCCATACACTTAAGGTGAGCCAAGGAATTGAGTGAATGTGATTTATGAAGGACGGGCTCCAGGAGAAATCAGGAAGGATACAGGGGAAGGAGGTTAGGGAAGGGGAGGAAGCCAGGCAAGGGTGTGACTATGGGCAAAGTCTTAACATCAGCCTGAACCCAAAGGGAGCTCGAGAGTACACTGCACCTTGGAGGTTTTCCCCCTGGTTAGTCATTGGTTACAGGAAGGTCAATGCTTTCTAACTGTAGTGTTGGAAAAGACTCTTGAGAGTCCCTCAGACTGCAAGGAGATCAAACCAGTCAATCCTAAAGGAAATCAACCCTGAATATTTATTGGAAGGACTGATGTTAATGTTAAAGCTCTGATACTTTGGCCACCTAATATGAAAAGCCAACTTACTGGAAAAGACTCTGATGCTGGGAAAGATTGAGGGCAGGAGGAGAAGGGGGCGATAGAGGAAGAGATGGTTGGATGGCATCACAGACTCGATGGACGTGAGTTTGAGCAAATTCCAGGAGAGGGTGAAGGACAGGGAACCCTGGTATGCTATAGTCCATGGGGTCACAAAGAGTCAGACATGACTTAGTGACTGAACAACAACAATAATACCCAGGCATGCACCATTTTGCTGCTGTAAGATAATCACCCTCTGAAGGTCCCTGAGCCTTCATCAGCAAAGGTGAGGCTGGGCACGGAGTCGGGTAAGGGATCCAAGGAGCCCCAGGGGGGTGCCCACAGGCCCAACACACCATGCCTTTCTCACTCAGTTAGCAAGCGTGCGTTGGGTATCCACTCAGTGCCACAGAACCCTGCCACCCCCTTCCCCCAAGTCTATTTTAATCTCATCAGTATTCTCTCCTTTACAGCACTTACTCCTGCCTGGAATTTGCTTGTCCATCACATTTACTCAGTGCTGTTTATTTCTTCCTACTGGAATTTAAGTTTCACAGGAGCACAAGCCCAGGCTGCCAAGTTGACTACGGTGACCAGGAAGAGTCTCCCAAGAGGTGGTAATTCTCCTAAAACCTGGAAGCCCAGGAGGAGTCGTCCATGAGAATAAAAGGGGACAGAACCTTCCAGGCAGAGGACCTGAGAAGCGCAAGGGCACTCGGCTGGAAACACACCTGGATGCCTAAGGGACAGAGAGGGGGCCTCTGCGAGTGAGAGGGAGGGGGCACATGGGGATGGGCCAGCGAGCACAGGGCACTGTCACGATGAGGACAGTGGCATTCACTCAAGTGGCATTTCTGACAGGGAGCTATCAGAGGCCAATGACTCCCGAGGGTGATGGCGCCTCTGTGAAGGTGACTCACCCCAGCACCCCGCCCCCACCATCTCTCTGATGACAGGCCTCTCTGCGCTTTGTTCAACCACCCTGTAAGTCACGGATAAGCTGCTAAGGCTCTTCATGGGCTGATTTTCTATTCAGCGGTCTGCTGATGAATGCCGAAAGGATATATGTAGCCTTATGCCAACAAGACACGATAGTGAGATTTTATAAAGAGACAAATTATACTCGCATACAAGACAGAAAATCTTTGCAATGCAGCAAATCCCCACACTGCTGAGCTTAGCAAGCCAGGGTCTGCTTCCTGAGACTAAAATTTCAATAGAAGGACGTACCCAGTTTACCTCCTTTCTTCCTTCCTGTGCATCTCTGAGTAGCTACTCATACCCCACAGCCCTCGTTACATGGCACTGGGGAACAGAGAGAGCAGGTGTTAACATTCCTGTCTCCCTGGTGGTAGGAAGCACAGACACACACGAGGGAGGCCTGGAGCTGTGTCTGAGTAAATGGAACTGGTGGGAAGTGAAAAATCGGTCCTGTATTCCTTTTGCATCCCTTGCAGAAATTTCAGGTGAGTCAGGAGTGCTGGCGATAGGCTGATTGGTTAGGTGGTGAAAAGGAGCTGTCAGTTTCATATCTGGGCAGGGCCTTGCTGGTTGCTCAGCAGTAAAGAATCTGCCTGCCAGTGCAGGAGATGGGTTCGATGCCTGAGCCAGGAAGATCCCCTGGAGGAGTAAATGGCTACCTGCTCCAGTATTCTTGCCTGGAGAATCCCACGGACAGGGGAGCCTGGTGGGCTACAATGAGGTCACGAAGCATCAGACATGACTGAGCACATGTGCAGGGCTTAGAGAGGATTTTTGTTTTCAAGTCAGAAGTGAAGAATCTGAGGCAAGGAGCATGAGAGACTCATACAAAGTCACAGAACTGGGAGGTACCTATAGCTGAGAGCTTCACCCAAGATTCTCCTGGTCCAAGGTTAATAGATCTTCCTCACCATCATCCTCTCCATGACAAGATGAGTGAAGTTGCTCAGTCATGTCAGACTCTTTGCGATCCCATGAACTGTAGCCCACCAGGCTCCTCCATCCATGGAATATTCCAGGCAAGAGTACTGGAGTGGGTTGCCATTTCTTTCTCCAGGGGATCTTCCCAATTCAGGGATCAAACCCAGGTCTCCCACATTGCAGGCAGACGCTTTACCATCTGAGCCACCAGGGAAGCCTCTGCCCTAAGCTGTGACGTGAGTCACGGAGATCAGAAAGCATCATGAACACAGTCATGTAAATATGAGGGATGATACTGGGGCAAACTACGTTCCCAAATTAGATCTGGACTTTTTAAGACTTAGGAGAGCTAAGCTTAAGCTTCTGTTCCTGAAACCTTTCAAAATATGCCCAATGGAGTTCAGAGGAAAAGAAAATCCCCCTAGGTTTGTGCTTTAGAGTTGATGATTTGGGTGGTGGGAGCCTGATTTACTTCCTTTGTTGTTCAGTTGCTCAGTCACGTCCGACTCTTTGCAACCCCATGGACCGCAGCACACCAGGCTTCCCTGTCCTTCACCATGTCCCGGAGTTTCCTCAAACTCAGGTCCATTGAGTCGGTGACGCCGTCCAACCATCTCATCCCTAGTGGCCCCCTCTCCTCCTGCCCTCAGTCGACTCTTGGAAAACTCACAGGAAAACATCCTCTGAGCGGGGAACGCTTCCCATGAACTCCTCAGGCAGAGACAAAAGCGAAGTGACCTTACCTTTTTGTCACTGAGGCCAGTCACTTGGTCCACAAACTCCTCCTGGATCATGAAAGCTGCCAGGTTGGCTGTGTAGCTGGCCAGGAAGATGACGGCGAAGAAGGCCCACACAGACACCATGATCTTGCTGGTGGTCCCTTTAGGGTTCTGGACAGGCACAGAGTTGTTGAACACCAGGCCCCAGAGGAGCCAAATAGCTTTTCCAATCGTAAAAGAAGGCCCATGGGGTGCTGCAAATGACAGGAAGGACATTCTTAGAGCATCCTCAAAACACACACTTGGGAGCGTGCACTGGCCTGGCCCCAGCAACCCTGAAGGCTGTCAGAAGACAAGTGTATCTCATCACTGTCCCAGGCCCACAACTATGAGTTCTTTTTTCTCTAAAAATTAGCTTTCTTCCCACATTTCTATACTGCTGACTTTTTGCCACATTTCCTAAAGGAAAGGAAAGGAAGGAAGGGAGGGAGGCAGAGGAGGGAAAAAAGAAGGAAGGGAAGAAGCAAGGAAGAAAGGAAGGAGGAAGGGAAGAAAGAAATTTACAAAGGAAGGAAGAAAGAGTGAAAGAAGGGAGGGAGGGAGGAAGGAAAGAAGGAAGAGAAAATGGTTATGAAAATGCAGGCTTGAATTAGAAGCAGTGTTATGACCTGTTTTAAACGTGGATTTGATTTTATTTCCTTTTAGGGGGTACACGGACGGCCTTACAAAAAAACGTGTGTATGGGCTGATTCGGTATGCACGGGTTGTGATATTGCATAAGAACTATGCAATTCAGAGGGACTGATGCTGATATTCTAATCTGATTGTCCCTAGCAATGGCTCCTGTTCAAACTCAGATGTAAGATGTGCACACTGCAGAAATTAAACCAAACTAAAACACTCTCCAAATGGAGACATTAAGGAATAGAACAATAGCGCTTAATTCTCCTAACACTTCACAGATGGGAGACATTTGGTTGCAGGGTCATTGAAAATGAACTCTGATATCACAGCACTTCTTCTCCCTATGCGTATTAAGATTTTTAAGCATTCCTTGCAACAGGCTTAACTAAAGAGGCAGAACAATATGCCAGAATTTATTGGGGAGGAGAATATGCAGGCTGTAAAACACACGTTAGAGCTTTCAAGCTGTTTTTGTGCAAGGGAGAAAAAAATCAATTTATGCCCTCATTTCATGCAGAAAAGAGTCTTCCTTTAACAGAAGGTTAATTCTTATGTCATTTAAGTAAATGAAGATATGAAAAAATGATCTACTTAGACTTCAGTTGGTGATGCACGTGGAGTGGGCAATAAATAAAAGAGGCATAACTGAATCCAGATTGATGGAAGTTATGAAGTTCTGGGCAGAGAGCCTAACTAGGAAGCAGGCTTTCTGTACATGGAGGGCAAACTCAGGCTACAGCAATACTTACAATATCCATATACAACACATTAAAGAGAAGGCAACTAATTCTATTATCCTCACCTCAAGCTTTCTGCTTTCTCTTTGCCTCATTTTATGAGCTTCTGGGCTTATACCCAAGAGGCTGAGAACTCGTTGCAAAAAATAATTAGAGTCGATCCAGTCAACTCCATGAACTACTTAATTTTATTAGAGTTGCCTGTTGATCAGAAGTAACATCTATTTGGGAATCAGAAATGGGCAGTTGCAGGGTAGCTGTCTAAGACACTTAGGAATTCCTGATTAAGTAGACTGTTCCTGAATCATATAATTCCCCCCATCCCACTAAAGGACTGAAATGTAACAGAAAACTGTTTTGTGCAAGGAAATAAGTAGCTGTGATTTCCTGAGAGTTTCTTCATGTGGATGAGCAGAAAACAAAAAGCCTCCAGGTGATGGAAGGGCTGGGGGAATTTGCACGCAACCCCTTCCTTCACAACAGTGTGAGCTTTGGCCAAAGGAGAATGTATTGTTCATGATGGCCTTTGGGTAGTTTTTAATTAATATCTTCCAAAATACATTTCAAATGTGTCCATTCACCTCCATCTCCATCATCTCCATCCAAGCCCAAACCACTGTAATTCTTTCTCTTGGAAACCGACACCACTTTCCTTAACTAGCCTCCCTCTTTCCACATCATCTCAATAGACTGCTGTTCTTCAGTTGCTTAGTTGTGTCTGACTGTGACTCCATGAACTGGGCAGCTTATATTGATAGATAATAACTTTGATGGATAGAAACTGACCTTTCTGCACTATACAGGTGTCTATTCTGTATTTTTCCGGTCACTGTATTTTGAAGAAAGTCTGAAATGCTTACCACTGACTCTGTCCTACCACTGTCTACCTCACTTAGGTCTTTTCTGTTTCTTGGGCAGGTCAAGATTGATCCTGTGCCAAAGACTTTGTATCTGCTAAGATACAAGACTTTGTAAAGCTTGCATGGAAGGCTTTTCTCTCAGTTTTTCATAGGTTGGAATCCTCATCCTTCAGGTCTCAACTCAAGCATCATCCCTTCCTGAAGCTCTATCTTTCTTGACCATCAATTTAAGATGTGCTCAAATCCCATCAATTTTCCCCCTGTCCTCTTGAAATTAACTACAATCTGTGATTATTCATGTATGCAGTTAACATATTATCTCTACAACTAAATTTATCAGTTCCCCAAGGCTCAGGAACTCTCTACCCAATTAATCCCATTACCCTCCTGCTCCAGTAGCAGGCACTCAATAAATAATCATCAAATAAATAAATGCATGAATTCATACACAACACAAACTTTGATTTTGCAAACGTAAACATCTACTCTCCTGCAATATTATCACCCATAGAAAATTGCCTCAGGACCCAGTCTGTTGGAAAGCATCTTACTAGGTTAATTACATTACCTGCTTAGTGAAAGACTGGCAACTCCCCCACTTAAACACAGCATGATTATTTAGGGCATTTTTACCCTGTTTGGTTGATGGGAGGTGATTTATGTGGTAATCACCACTCTTCAATGGTTAAGAAGTGGGAGGACTTCAATAAAACTGAGTTCCCAATAGATCCCCATGACCCGTTGGTTGTTTTCAACATTGAATCTTCCTAGTGGAAAGAACATATGGCAAAGTGCCTTGTTTTTTTTTTTTTAATAACTGTACCTTAAAGATCTTCTATCTTCCATCATCTAAAGTCATTTTTCAGAAAACAGATTTGATCTTGGCATCCTTCTGATACCATTTACTTAGAATGTGCTGTGCATTGAGGAAAACTCACTCAAAATTTTGTGATGTGTTTATGCATAAGGCTCAGGTGCGAGCCTCTTAATAAGTTATAGCCAATGAATGCATCTCAATTCAATTTTCTGCTTACTGATTGCCACTTTATCAAGTACTAACACTCTAAAGTCAGGCATTTTCAAGAGGAAAATGTAACCAGGGAAAATCACCATTTTATCATTATATTTATCATCAAATGAATGAGAGCACAATTCAGAAGTTTAGAGAATGTTCTTAACCCAGATTCTATAAAACCATTTTCTTTGCATAGACTGAAGTTGAGACTCAATAGTGGTTTTAACATTTCTTTGATGCACATTTTGAAAGCTAACTGCCAGAAAAAACTGCTTCAAATAAGCTTTCTCAACAAATACCAGCAGTATTTACCTAACAACTACTGACTCCACATTATAGCAAGCTTAAAAATGTCTCATGTTTTAAGTCTTGTCCTTCTTTTCCATTGAAGGGACTAACCCGTACCTGGATGGCATTGCACGTAGAATTAATAACACAGCATCATTAATATGATGGTATAGCAAGGCAGTGTAGGGTCATGTGTTCTAAATCTGAAATCTTCACTGAAAGTCAATTAAATGGCATCAACTTTGAATCATGCATATGAAGGCAGCCTCACCTTTCCCTTTGGCTAGGTTTCTGTTGTATCCAACAGGACTGAAGTATTCAAAGACGAAGACAGCTATGGCAGAGACAATGAGCAGCATCACAAACATCATCACCCAGACGGAGGCGCTGAACGGTTCTGCAGACAAAAGAGGCCAGAGGGATGGAGACATGATCAGTTACGCGATTAGTTACTCCTCCTCACGACCTGGGCCAGCAGGAAGCCTAGAGGTCCATTTTCAGATTCACTGAGAAACCCACTCTGGTATGAATTTCATCTTTCAAAAGAAGCTGTCATTGTGTCCTGTTTGACCCTTGGTGACCCCATGGGTTGTAGCCCACTAGGCTCTTCTATCCATGGGATTCTCCAGGCAAGAATGCTGGAGTGGGTTGTCATTTCCTCCTCCAGGGGATCTTCCTGACCCAGGGATTGAGCCTGCATCTCCTGCATTGGCAGGCAGATTCTTTATCACTGAGACACCTAGGAAGCCCTTGTCATCACTTATTCATACATTTAAATCATTCTCTACTTTACAAAATACTTGAGGTATTTTATAAGACTGCATACAATAGGATAAAAATAGAGAAGAGCATATGACATTTTACAAACCAGGTCAAGGATAGTAAAAACAAAATAGAATAAGAAAACCAAAGGAGAAAGTTAATGCAAATAAAGAGGCCACAGGGTCATAGGTAATTATAGCATCATCCAGGGAACCAAAGCTAAAGAGAAAGAAGACTAGACTCGAATAGTCAACCATAATGCTTCTGCAAACTGCATGAGTTTTATTTTCATTTTTATCTTAACACGCTGGAGGGATGATGTGTGGGGATTCCCAGAAGTAAAGGGAGAATTATAACCTGCAAGAAAAGGTCATAAAATTATGGGAGTGACAAGACTATTGGAAAGTCATAGTCTGCCCCCTCTGCTATTACTGTCTTCCTTTTACCTTCTGCTTCAGACAGATGATATCTCTACAATTCAAAAATCTTGTTGAGGTTGGTAATGGGATTCAATGCAATTGAAAAGTCATTTGAGGATATTACAGCCACACGATAATTCAATGAGAACGCATCGCTTAAAGATAGAGGCAATGAGGTAGTAGATAGATGGATGGTTATTTCCCCTAAAAATAGTTTTCATCAGTTCATTTTCGTGTGGGTGTCTCAGAAGGATAGGGCGAGACACAGGGTTCTAAATCTCAGATCATTTTAGAAAGGTAGGAGATATTATGTAAAATAAATTAAGGTTTTTATTAAAATTGAACGAGAATATGAAACTGAGCTGAATGGAGCCATTTTATCCATGTATGGCATAGATTTGCTAGAAAATCAACTGAGAATAACATTTTTTAAATGAACATAGCTCCACCTGATCACATTTGGGAAAAAAAACTGCCCTTGGACACCAATGAACTTAGAATTTTTTCATCATGAGCAATATTTTCTAAGAATAAAATATAAAAAGCACAGTAATACCTCTGGAATAACAGACATTTTATTATTTTTGATTTTTTTCTGATGAAGCTAGTACTAATAGTAAAGAACTAGGCTGATAGCAGGCCACCATTTTATTAAAGTCTGTGATTACTTAACACAGGTCATCACAAATTCCAATGTAACGAGCTTATAATATATAATAAAAAGTTAATATGTCTGAAGCTTTGACTATATTGAATAATTTTAAAACCTGAAGGGATAATTTGTAATGCAGTTTGATAGTGCAAATACGTTAAGAAGCAATAGGTACAAACACAACTTACTTGACTTAAATATACAAAATGAGCTCAAAGAACTTAATAAGACTATAACTGAAATTTACCTTATTTTTAACTTGAGTACAAATCACATCATGTCCCTGAAATCATAGCAATTTGGTAATGAGGTTTATTCAAAAAGGAAGAGACATAAATGAAAAATTAGGAGGTTAAAAATTACTTAATATGCAAGAATAGAGATGTTAAGGTAATTCTCCAAGTTGGATGAGCTAATGGCATAGTGTGTCTTAACAGAGGAGAGTCATTGTAATGAGCGAAGGAGCACACACATGTAAAGCATTTGGTGGTGTGTTTTCCACTGTGTATGCTTAGTTGCTTCAGTTGTCCCTGACTCTGTGTGACCCCATGGGCTGTAGCCTGCCAGGCTCTTCTCTCCACGGGATTTTCCAGGCAAGAATACTGGAGTGGGGAGCCATGCCCTCCCCTAGAGGATCTTCCCGACCCAGAGATCGAACCCGAATCTTCTGTAATGTAGGAAGATTCTTTACCACTGAGCCATCAGGGAAGCCCTTGAACACTGTATATACATAACAAATTAAATAGAATAGCTGTTTGGTTCCATGGTTAAAGCCAGAATCGGTGGTGGTGGATGTGGTGGTGTGCTGTCCAGGGTCCTGAAAAAGGAATGCTCGTTTGAAACGTTGGTGTTTATTTGCTAAGACGTCTCATATAACTCACTGGAGCGTCTCACAAAACTCAAGAAACTAGTTTACTCAGTATATTTACCCATTAATCACTAGGAATGTTAAAAGGTATGAGACAACAGCCAGATGGAAAGATATATAGGACAAGGTTTGGGGAAAGAGCATGGAGTTTCTATGCCCTCTCCAGGCACACTGCTCCCCCACACTCACATGCTCAGCAACCTAGTAAGCTGTCCCTTTGGATCTTTATGGAACCTTCATTACATAGCTGTGTGTGGGCTCACTCACTAAGTCATGTTCGACTCTTTGGGACCCCATGGACAGCCTGCCAGGTTCCTCTGTCCGAGATACTCTCTGGGCAAGAATACTGGAGTGGATTTCCATTTCTTTCTCCAGGGGATCTTCCTGGCCCAGGGACTGAACCCTCACCTCCTGCATTGCAGGCACATTCTTTCCCACTTAACCACCAGGGAAATTCAGTTTAAAACATGCATATTTATTAATCTGATAACTCCTTTTCTCTGAGGCTAATGAGGACATTATTTAAAAATACTAGGGGAAATCCTCCCTGAATTCTTGTACTCACAGGGCAGAATCTGAAAGACTGCCGTGAACTTCACTGGGCACCTGATATGTCCCAATCACTAACTGTTCAGAAAATCAGATGGAAAATGATCAAACAGCTTATCCCAGATGTCTTCTCACTTCGAAGTGATGACCTCTGTCACTTGACTAATAAGCATGACAGATTCTGCTATAGAATTCTGGTTTCAGGTACCCATGAAGGATGGCTATTTCCAGATACCATACACACACACACTCACACACCACAACAAAGCAAATGGTTAGAACAATGGTGGGGCTTCCCAAGTGGCACTAGTGGTAAAGAATCTGCCTGCCAATGCAGGAAATGCAAGAGATGTGGGTTTGAACCTTAATCCCTGGTGTAGGCAACTCACTCCAGTATTCTTGCCTGGAGAACGCCAGGGACAGAGGAGCCTGGCAGCTACAGCACACGGAACTGCAAAGAGCTGGACTTGACCGAGTGGCTAAGCACACAGAGCAGTCGTGAGCTGCCATCTGTTAGGTCTACAATGTGACCCACAAATATTTGGAGATAGCTCTGGATTACTTTCTCTACTGGCTTAAAACAGATTCAACATCTGTCTGTGAAGGAACTTTAATCCAGAAGAGACTCCAGCTCAGTATGTCTGTGGATCAAGATGCTAACCTTCTCGGAAAGTCTTTAGAGCTAACTGAATGGAAACATTGCGAGAGATGTCATCTTTGTCCTTGAAGAGTCACTGGTTACATTTTCACACAAAAGCTCAGAGGCATTACCTACAAGTGTTTCCGATGTGAGTTAATGGAGTTTTCGGAGGAGAGAGAATAGGAAATAATGAAGAGCGATGCAATCAGATTGCGAATGTTTGGCTCTTCCAGATGACTGAGCCAGTGAATGGAAAAATGTAGCTCAGCATGGTTCATTATGACTTTCAAAACCTGCAGATAATGACCGTAAATGAGGGGGTGCAAGTCAATCGAATAGGGATGCAATTTGGTGACTAGGAAGAATATTAAGCCTACTGTGTAAAAACAGCATTGAAAACAGATTCCTCTGCTTACAATTTATCTTTTAAGGTGCAGTAGGAAGAGTGGGGTGGAAAATAGGTTTATTTAAGTTGAGCAAAAATACTTGACTTTTATGGAAATGTTCTACTAAAGCAAGTAAAGATAAAAATCTAGGGAAACTGGGTTGAGGCCAGATTCAGTATCAGTGACCCATATTTACAAGACAAGTCAGTTGATATATTGTTTTTCCTCTTTGACTGAAGTGGATCAAAATTTCTCTGTAGCTCACTAAGGAGATGAGTGGATAGTTTGTGATAAGAAACAGATCTCTTTCCATTTCTTTCATGAAATCCCTTCCTCCAACTCTTTCTTAACCTTTAGGGCCAAAGATTTCTGTTAAAGGATCCAATAGGGGGCAGTGAGAAAATGCTTAGGGGTGACTAATGTGAGAGTACATCTGATAACTACAAACAGTCTGCTCATGTTGTCAATTTCAGTGAGTAGTATTTTTCATGATACAGTGAGGCTCCTTTATTAAGATATGGGCATCACTAGCCATATCGGAAAGTACAAAAGTGTCAGTCACTCAGTCATATTCAACTCTTTGTGATCCCATGGACTGTAGCCCACCAGACTCCTCTGTCCATGGAATTCTCCAGGCAAGAATACTGGAGTGGGTTGCCATTCCCTTCTCCAGGGACCTTCCCGACCCAGGGATCAAACTCATGCTTCCTATATTGCAGGCAGATTCTTTACTTTCTGATCCATATCAGACACAGCCCCAAAAGGAACCTAATGAGGTGTGTATTTGTCAAGGTCCATGTTACTCCAACAAAGGTTACAAAAACTGAGGTGAGTGCAAAATCAAATCCAGTGAGTGGTAAGGATTTCAACAGCTTAAATGGATTATCAAAAATGAAAACAGTAAATCCGTATATGTCTGTGAGTCAAGCAGTATCCAAAATCCTGTTAGTCAATATTTCACTCAAGAGAATGAAGCACAGATGCTAAGACCACATATTAATAAAGACAGTAGAAGGGTAAGATTAGGGGCTTGGGGCTGGTGTCCACAAATTGGTCCTAGTCTACATTTCAGTTCTCTAATAAAGCCTTTTTTTTTTGGAAAAAAATTTAAGAAATTCACTTAACCCTAGAAAGTGAAATGGAACTGTTAGTGTTCGGCTCTTTGTGACCCCATGGACTGTAGCCCACCAGGCTCCTCTGTCCATGGAATTATCCAGGCAAGAATACTGGAGTGGGTAGCCGTGCACTTCTCCAGAGAATCTTCCCAACCCAGGGATTGAACCTGGGTCTCCTGCATTGCAGGTGGATTCTTTACCATGTGAGTCACTGAGGAAGCTCACTTGACCCTAATCTGTTTTCTCTTTCTCATGCAGTTTTCTTAGGGCGTCAGTGTTTGTCTCAACCTTTCCAAATTTGGAAGGTTATACGGGAATGCCAAGGGGAAGTTAATCTGAACCCTATGATCTTCAAGACAGCCACTCTCAAAACTTATGTATGATGACAAAACAGTCAGCACGATGATTTCCTTTAAAGAAAAAATTTAAAATGCTTGGCTATGCTCCATGAAGTTTCATCTACACCAGCCAGGCTACTGGATGCATAGGTGCTAAAGAAAACTAGATGACAGAAAAAAAATGGAACTACCTTGGTTTAAAAAGTACAAACTTTTAATGTAAAAACATAAATTTATGAGGCAGTTAAAAGGAGAGTAAGAAGAATTTCCTCCCTTATAAACCATTCAGCTTAAAGGATAATCAGATTTAAAATATGATTCCATTAATTTTTAAATGGTATATCCTCTTCAGACTGTTTCTGTTTTGTTTGTTGGAGTCCTGGTATAAATCATCACACAGTTGTCATTATTTTTACTCTCACATCCAGTAAATAAATTACTGTCATTCTAATGAGGGATGGAGGATGGATATGTGGCTGCTAAATAAAAGTTTATGAGCTGACTTAAATTAACTGTGGGCCGACAGGTTTATTTTTTAAATGCTTTCACGGCTCTAAGCAATATATCTCCTAATCTATATTCTACACTATCAAGGGCAGTACTGGAATATGTGATTGTATTTTTAGCAGCTATTTTCAAGTTAAAGATAAATGAAAGATGTTAACCGAGGGAAAACTTGGGATAATTCAAATGCAAGACGCCTTCAATATGCTCATGTGGTTAAACGGAACTGAACAAGGTTCTAAACAAGACAGACTAGCTGTGACTCCTCCCAGGAGGGCAACAGTGGCTGAGAAATTCGCATACCTAGAAAAGCAGAAGGTGAGAGGTGCCGTTACTTCTGGAAACCATGACGCTGATTCCTGTCTCCACGAAGGGCACGGAGAAATCCACCACTTCGGAACGTTCCTCGTTGATGGTGAGTGAGCCGACAGCCATGACCGCCCGCTGGTAGACCACCTGGACGGAAAGCCAAAAGCAGAACCATCTTTACCCATCCTTCCCCGCGTCCCTGAGGGCCCCGGGGATGAAAAGATGACTTACCTCCCCAATCATCCCGTTCCACACGTTGTTCACTTTTTTGCCGTGCTTCCCATTGGTCACCAGGTAAAGGTCATAGGTGAACTTCACCGTTCTGGAAAGCTTCTTGAGGATATCGATGCAGAACCCCTTGCAACACTTTTTAACATTCATGCCTTCGTTGGTCGAATTGCTGTAGAGAAAGTCCCAGGACGGTAGAGGGTGAGAAGTGGGAAATGTGGTCACGGTCATTATCTACACTGTTCTGCTATTTTTCACATGGGAAACTGAGGCTTAAAATGAGAAAGTGGCTTTTCCAAGGACAAGGAGTAGGTTTATGAGAGCAGAAGTAGAAAGTGTTCTTAATGATGACATTAATTGTGACAACCTGTAATGTTTCTTGAGTATTTATTGTTTGCTAGGCACTGTGATAAATGCTTTATTAATTCTTGGATTAATCTTCATGACATTTCTCTTAATTAGGTAGTATTCAGATCCCCATTGTACAGATGAGGATTACTACCTCTTATTTTTTGAAGCTTGTAAGACATCAAACCTCTTTAGATCAGTTTAGTCATCTGATCTAAACTGAATTTAAAAAAAAAAACAGTGGAAAATGGAGGAGAAGAAGACATGAAATTATCAGAGCAAGGAGAGTTTTGCCTTATTCTTTCACTAAAGATAGAGGTTAGCAACCAAAGGGGAGAAAAATGGGTGCCTTACCTCCTTAGGAAAGGCACTTTCCTTGCTAAAGAAAACTAGGAATTCTCAGCTAAGAATCAAGAGACCTGGGGTCTACTCTGTGCCCAAGTCTATCAACTTAATGTTTCTTGATTGAGTCATATGTCAAATGAAGGCTCATTCATAACATTTTCCCTACGTGGCAGGAAGGGTAAACAGTGACACTATTAAACAGCAATGCCCTTCATCAGGAAAATGCCCTATTAAAATACAGAAGGCATTGCTGTCTTAAAACCTATCAAAACCTACCCAGGTTACACTCATTGCTTTGTACCAGCCACTGTGCTTTATTTACTTGACCAAGTCATACTCAAAGGACACCCACAGAAAAACCAGAAATGCTTTTAAAAGGGGAGGAAACTGAGGTCTTCCTAATTAATAATAAAAACTGTTTAAGCAGCTCATGTGGGAAGATCAGGATCTCTCTGGGCAATGCACTTGGTTCCACCTTGCTCTGGGGCATTCCATTCGCACGACGCTCTGATGTTGACACGTGTAGCACAGGATCCACGCTGCCTGAATATTCCATTGTTGGCACATCTAAGTACTAAAATGAACTATTGCCGAAGCACTAAAATGATGTTTACAGAATTCTAACAGCATGATAGGAAAATACTTATGTTTCCATATCACATGAGAAAAGTGGGTTACACAGTGATACATACAGAATAGTCAAAGCGATATTAAAACAAATGAGCTTACGATGTAATTGGATGGAAAGACAATGAAATATGAAGCAGAGCTATTTCTGAATGGTAAGACATGTCTTTCTTTTTTCATATTTTTAGTCCCCCCCTCAAGTTGTCTGCAGTGAGTATATACCATATACATAATTGGCTAACCACACACACATACTAAGCACCATTGGTATACATCTATATCCAAAATATGGATAGATTTGACAGTTTAACTTTGAGTAATGGAAGTGAGTTGCAGAATGAAACCTTCTCTATCCCCATTGTTTTCCTTATCTCAGGGTCACAGATCACCTGTCCTAAATTGCTCTCTTCACCACTGCCCCTTCCAATCCTGTTTTTGAGTTCTGCTCAGCTGACATGCATCTGCCAGCCAGGACCACCACAGAGACCTCACTCTCCAGCCTTGAGGCTGGACAACCTGCTCGGGTCCTGCTGCCCTCAGCCCGGGGGCTGGGGGAGGCCACACTGCATATATTTACAGATGACGGATGGTTGGGGGACTTAATTCTGTAATACAACAGGAAGTAGGGACCTTTCCTCTCCCACGGATTTCTCAGAGCAGAAAGGGTCAAGCTGGAGTTGCGACTGCCATAAACACAGAAGCATGTCCTAAGTACATTCAGTTAATGGCATGGCCAAATATGATTTTCTTCTTGGTATGTATGGCTCTTTGAAAAACATGCCCATATCAAATTCTCTATTTTTCCCTTTGGTCATCAGTGCCTCTTTGGCACCTCTTTCCATCTGTATCCCCTTCCTTCTCTGCTTCTTCCCTTATTCTATTAGTCTTTTCCTTCACCTGGGACAATCTGGACAGGAGTTAAGGTTTAAGGTTCAAGGTCACAGCCATATCAGGGCCTCACTGCTTCTTTGACCTCACTGGGAACCTCAGTCAGTCTCTAAGCTAATTATTCCCTAGGTTCCCTAACACTTAGTGAATTCTAGATGCCAGTGGTCACTGATGTATTTTTACCCCACAAGCACCCCTGAGTAGCTACTCTGTGTAAGGACATGGAATAAGATCTTGGGGACGTGGAGTGAAAAAGACAAGCAGAAAGTGCACTATTTGTATTGAACATGGAAACGATATGAACACGGACCACGCTGGGGACTTGCACTGGTTCTATCACAGACCTTGTGTGTATATGGAGGGGGCGTGACAATGACCCAGACATCTGAGAATCTCTGTTCTCTGCCATTACCCAGAAGACAGAGAGACTCATCAAAACATATACAGAGAGAGGGATCCAATAAACCATCAGTTCTCAGCTCTACCATTTCACAGTGGCCAGTGGATGTGCCTTGCAAGTCAGACAGAATTTCAAATCCTGGATCTGCCTTTAACAAGCATGGGAATTCAGATGGGCCTCTTCATTCACAGACTTTGATTTACATACTCATACATGGAGAAAGCTGATACCTACCTTGCATAACAGTTGGAAAAATTAAATAAAGTCTCTAAAGTACTTCTCACATAAGTGATTGAAAATACAAAAAAGAAAAAGAAAATACATTCCCTCTCTTCTAACCAGTGATTTGACAGTTTAGGGGATTAACTGCCAGCATAGCCATTTACTAGAAAGATATATCTGTCTGAATGCAGAGCTCCAAAGAATAGCAAGGAGAGATAAGAAAGCCTTCCTCAGTGATTAATGCAAAGAAATAGAGGAAAACAATAGAATGGGAAGACTAGAGAGCTCTTTAAGAAAATTAGAGATATCAAGGGAACATTTCATGCAAAGATGGGCACAATAAAGGACAGAGACAGTATGGACCTAACAGAAGCAGAAGAGATTAAGAAGAAGTGGCAGGAACACACAGAAGAACTATACAAAGAAGATCTTAATGACCCAGATAACCATGATGGTGTGATCACTCACCTAGAGCCAGACATCCTAGAGTGCAGTCAAGTGGGCCTTAGGAAGTATCACTATGAACAAAGCTAGTGGAGGTGACGGAATTCCAGCTGAGCCATTTCAACTCAGCAACTTATGCAGCTCAATTCCAGAAAAATAAATGACCCAATCAAGAAATGGGCCAAAGAGCTAAATAGACATTTCTCCAAGGAAGACATATGGATGGCTAACAAACACATGACAAGATGCTCAACATCACTCATTATCAGAGAAATGCAAATCAAGACCACAATGAGGTACCATTTCACACCAGTCAGAATGGCTGTGATCCAAAAGTCTACAAGCAATAAATGCTGGAAGGGTGTGGAGAAAAGGGAACCCTCTTACCTCCTGTTGGTGGGAATGCAAACTAGTACAGCCATTACCATTTCACACCAGTCAGAATGGCTGTGATCCAAAAGTCTACAAGCAATAAATGCTGGAAGGGTGTGGAGAAAAGGGAACCCTCTTACCTCCTGTTGGTGGGAATGCAAACTAGTACAGCCACTATGGAGAACAGTGTGGAGACTACTTAAAAAACTGGAAATAGAATTGCCTTATGACCCAGCAATCCCACTGCTGGGCATACACACTGAGGAAACCAGAACTGAAAGGGATACATGTACCCCAGTGTTCATCGTAGCACTGTTTATAATAGCCAGGACATGGAAGCAACCTAGATGTCCATCGGCAGACGAATGGATAAGAAAGCTGTGGTACATATACACAATGGAATATTACTCAGCCATTCAAAAGAATACATTTGAATCAATTCTAATGAAGTGGATGAAACTGGAGCCAATTATACAGAGTGAAGTAAGCCAGAAAGAAAAATACCAATAGAGTATACTAACACATATATATGGAATTTAGAAAGATGGTAATGCTAACCTTGTATGTGACACAGCAAAAGAGACACAGATGTATAGAACAGACTTTTGGACTCTGTGGGAGAGGGAGAAGGTGGGATGATTTGGGAGAATGGCATTAAAACATGTATATTATCATGTAAGAAATGAATCGCCAGTCTAGGTTCGATATAGGATACAGGATGCTTGGGGCTGGTGCACTGGAATGACCCAGAGAGATATGAGGAGGGTGGTGGGAGGGGAGTTCAGGATTGGGAACTTATGTACACCTGTGGTGGATTTATGTCAATGTATGGCAAAACCAATACAGTATTGTAAAGTTAAAAAAAAAAAGATTGCACACACACACAAAAAGATGATGCTATGAAAGTGCTGCACTCAATAAGCCAGCAAATTTGGAAAACTCAGCAGTGCCCACAGAACTGGAAAAGACCAGTTTTCACTGTAAACCCAAAGAAGGGCAATGCCAAAGAATGTTCAAACTACTGCACAATTGCACTCATTTCACATGCTAGCAAAGTAATGCTCAAAATTCTACAAGCCAAGCTTCAATAGTATGTGAACCAAAAACTTCCAGATGTTCAAGCTGGATTTAGAAAAGGCAGAGGAACCAGAGATTAGATTGCCAACACACTGGATCACAGAAAAGGCAAGAATTTCCAGAAAAACTTCTGTTTCATTGACTACACTAAAGCCTTTGACTGTGTAGATCACAACAAACTGTGGAAAATTCTTAAAGAGATGGGACTATCAGACCACCTTACCTGCCTCCTGAGAAACCTGTATGGAGGTCAAGAAGCAAGAGTTAGAACCAAACATGGAAAAATGGACTGGTTCCAAATTGGGAAAGGAGTATGTTAAGGCTGTATATTGCCACCCTGCTTATTTAACTTATATGTAAACTACATCATGCAAAATGCTGGGCTGGATGAAGCACAAGCTGGGATCAAGATTTCTGGGACAAATATCAACCTCAGATATGCAGATGACACCACCCTTATGGCAGAAAGTGAAGAGGAACGTAAATAACAGCCTCTTGATGAAAGTGAAAGAGGAGAGTGAAAAAGTGGCTTAAAACTCAACATTCAAAAAACTAAGATCATGGCATCTGGTCCCGTCATTTTATGCCAAATAGATGGGGAAACAATGGAAACAGTGAGAGACTTTACTTTCTTGGGCTCCAAAATCACTGCAGATGGTGACTGCAGCCATGAAATTTAAAAAATGCTTGCTTCTTGGAAGAAAAGCTCTGACAAACCTAGACAGCGTATTAAAAAGCAGAGACATTATTTTGCTGACCAAAGTGTCTAGTCAAATCTCTGGTTTTTCCAGTAGTCATGTATGGATGTGAGAGTTGGACCATAAAGAAGGCTGAATGCCAAAGAATGGATGCTTTTGAACTGTGGTGTCGAGAAGACTCTTGAGAGTCCCCTGGACTGTAAGGAGATCAAACCAGTCCATCCTAAAGGAAATCAATCTTGAATATTCATTGCAAGGACTGATTCTGAAGCTGAAGTTCCAATACTGGCCACCCAATGTGAAGAGCTGACTCACTGAAAAAGACCCTGATGCTGGGGAGGAAGGAAGGCAGGAGAGGAAGGGGACAACAGAGGAGGAGATGGCTTGGATGGCATCACTGACACTCAATGGAGATGAATTTAGGCAAGCTCTGGGAGATGGTGAAGGATAGGAAAGCCTAGCATGTTGCAGTCCATAGTATTGCAAAGAGTCGGACACAATTACTGAACAACAACAAACAGCCATTTATCCCTACATATCAAATTAGATAATTGCTCCTCAATTTTCTATTTGTGTCTTAACACTCAACTAAAGCAGATTAGAAGAAAAGTCTGGTTTCTCAGCTCATTTCCTACTACCTGATTTTTTAGAAGACTGATCTGTGTCCTCAAGATCCCGCTATTTACCAGAAGTGATAGACAAAGGGCTTTCCCTGAAAGAATATCTCCAAGAAAAATGAACACAATCGTGCTGTCTAATGGGAGTCCTCAGTGGAACCAATCACCCTGCCTCAAAGATGTTATCTTTAGGAAATGCAATTGATTTAATCTGTGTTACAGTGGGATTAATGGATCCTAGTTATTTTCTATTGCTTTCAGGTAAATCAAAGACGCCTAGAAGCACAGCAAGCTTCTCACATCACCAAGTGGGAAAAGAAAAATTGCAAGCCACCACCTTCCACACCACCACAAAATGTGAATTTGAACCAGTTAGTCGGTTTATGTTGTTCAGTTGAAAAGTTGATTCTTTTAAAGACAGTAATACATCTGTAGGCTCATTTTCTTTAGACCATGCGTCTCAGCACTTGGTGATCTACTGTTTTCAGCACCAAGGCTTCTGATTTTAAAGACTTTAAAGTGCAGTGATTGAGTGTGAAGCATAAGAGGCCAGGCCTGATTGGCCTTACTGAAGCAGACGAGTACTGTTTTCATAAAGGAGGTGCCCCAGTGGGGTTATACTCTTTGCTTCGTGTCAGCTACTCTGCTTTCTTCATTTGCACAAGTTCAAAGACCCGGTTCATCTGACCATCTGCTCAAACAACACCCACCGAAGTCAAAACCTCCTTTGTCAACTTTCCCACGTATTCCCTTCTATTGGGTTCACTGGGGTTTTTTCCATGGAAACACTCTACCGAACTTTTTGGCCGATTCAGTATCATTCACCCCACCCCCTATCCCAAGCTCATCACTTCCAAGTACTTCCTTCCATTTCCCAAACTCGCCAATCTTTTTCTTCCCTCAAGGCCTTTTGCACATGTTCCTCTACCTGGGTGTCTCTTCCCTCGTTCATCACATGCTTGGCCCCTTCTCCTCCCTTGCATGTCACCGTAAGTCTTACCCGCATGAGCTAAAGGAGCCCCACATACCTCCAGTTACTCTCTGATGCCGCCACACCTTAGTCACACCTTTCACTGGGTTTATCCTAATGCAGAGCTGCTCTGTTTCCTTATTGGCTGAGTTGTGTTTTTTTTTAACACTTGTGCAGGCCTTGACTGCAAGATTTGTCCTTGTTTACTGATGCATCTCCCATGCTCAGCACTGTGACTAACACAGAAACTATGCTTCATGAGTATTTATTTATTGACTCATCTATTCAGAATTTCAACCCTGAAGAGGCTGATGACTCCAAAAAAAGCCAGTGATTACTTACTGAATAATCCATTCAGAATTTCAGCCCCAGAAAGGTTACTCATTGATAAAAATTTCTCCAAACCAAAATGCACCTTCATCATACATTTAGCAATCATATTTTTTAAAAATTATCTTTATCCAAAGCACTGAGCTGTGGGGATTTGCATCTCGTATAATAAGAACTGAGGTTGGAATTTGGCAGGTGGGAGGAAAAGGATCCATTCACTCCTCAGTTCAAGCGTCACCAACACTGTGTGTCACGTTCTGTGCTTGTCACTGAGGACACAGATTAATATGCCATGTTCCCTATATTTAGACAGCTAATGACAGTGGAAGTAACAGTTGCTCAGTCATGTCCATCTCTTTTGCGACCCCATGGACTTTAGGGAATTCCATGGGATTCTCCAGGCAAGAATACTGGAGTGGGTTGCCATTCCCTTCTCGAGGGGATCTTCCCGACTCAGAGATCGAACCCAGGTCTCCTGCATTGCGGGCAGATTCATTACTGACTGAGTCACCAGAGAAGCTAATACTCCAGGGAAAATATGGACACATTTTAAATCACAAAAACAAGTGAGACAGATAAACAAGAGAAGGCTACAGACTGAATGTTTATGTTCCTCTCAGATTCCTATATTGAAACCCCTGATCCCCGCTGTGATGCTATCTGGAGGTGGGACTTTGGGGAGGTAATTAGGTCACTAGAGGGGAACCTTCATAAATGGAAGCAGTGCTCTGATAAGAAGAAGCAGGTAAGAAGAAGACAGCCACTTGCAAACAAGAGGGTCCCCATCAGACACCAGACCTGCCCGCACCTTGAGCGTGGACTTTCCAGCCTTCAGAACTGTGAGGCTGTTATTTAAGCCACCATCTCATGGTAATTCATCACAGCAGCCTGAGTAAATTAAGAGACAGAGACAGGGCAGTGCTGTGGAGGTAGGGAGAACTAACCCAGCTTGGGAAGGAAGAGCTTAAGACTTGAAGGACAAGCCAGGATTTTCCAGGCAAAAGAAGGCAATTGCAAAATGCTCAGGAAAAAAAAAAAAAAAAGATTTCCATCCAATTACAGGCTTTATCCTTTTGTGAATTCCCCACCAGGGTGGTATTTGTGTTTATGTTTGCATTACAAAGACTATAATCAGCATCTTGGACTCAGCCATGAAACTTTACAAGTCTCCAAAGGGTTTATAGATTAGGGAGAGCCCTTTGCCAGAGGCTCTGATTTAACTGTCATTTTCTCTTCAATCATAATAAAAGAAGAAACAACTTCAATGTGATGCTGGCTTTGCTGCTAATGACCAAGGAGACCTCCAGGAGATCAGTTCCACCTGGTTCACATCAGAAAGTCACTTGGAAGGGAGATGTTGACCCCAATATGGAGAGAAGTTTTGAAAATACTGAGGAGTGTGGATCTGGAAACTAGAAAGGAGGTGGAAGGAAATGGAAGGTATGGTTTGGGGGAGGGAGCAACCAGAAAAGTACAAAAGAAATAATTATTTTAGGAAGGACTGAAGGGGAGGGTTGATTCACCATATGGTTAAGAATATGGCAGTGGAGTCAGATGGCCCAGTGCTTGAGTCCTGTCTCTCTCATTTACTAGCTGAGCAGTTTTGAATGTGCTTCTTAGTCTTCCAGTAAATTCAGCTTTTATGGTGTTTAAAATGGGCAAAACCACACACCTCCTATTACTGTTGTTGGAAATGAAATGAACGCAAGCCAGCTGGTGTAGTTCTAGTCTTTTAAAAAAATCTATTCTTATCTAATCTAATCTTATTTATTATAATAGAATATGTTTTATTACATTTCATTATTATTTTAGAGATATTGTTCTCTTGGTATCTCTAATTTTCTTGAAGAGATCTCTGATTTTCCCCATTCCATTGTTTTCCTCTGTTTCTTTGCACTTTCTTATCTCTCCTTGCTAGTCTTAGGGACTCTGCATTCACTTGGGTATATCTTTCCCCTTCTCCCTTGCTTTTCGCATCTCTTCCTTTCTCAGCTATCTGTGGGTTGCAAAGAGTTGGACATGACTTAGCAATGGAACAACAACAAGAGAGTTGTTATCAGTGATACAGGCTATTGTAAAGGATTGGGCACAATTGGGCACGTTCAACCCACCGTACCCCCAGACTCACTTGATCTTGACAAACTTCCGGCACGGTACGGTGTTCCTCACACACGTCTCGGTCAGCGGGTCAATGTCTTCCACGATGACAAAGGGGGCCTCCTCGAGGGTGACGATGCTCAGATGGTTGTCGTCTGGCTCACAGTCGGAAAAGGACTTGTACCTGGGCCACACGGCATGCCTCAGGCTCAAGGTCTGGTTCTCCCACTTGCCCACCTGCGGCAAAAAGACAGAGACACACTTGTGCTTCCTGCACCACCGGCTTCTCGAAGGAGGAGTCCTCCCCCAGAAGAGACATGGGAGAAGAAGTCCACCATTCTCAGGGCTTTTCCGTTACCTACCTCAACACACACCTCTGTTGTGCGCTAAGAGAGATAGGGATAAAGGGGAAAGCAAGCCCATGCTCTGGATTCTCCCCAGACTGAGTAAATACGGGGCTGGAGACTAAGTACAGACCTGTCAGAGCTCCCCAGCTGACCGTAATGTCCCCCCAGTGCTCAGGACCACTGATGTCATGAAAACAGCAAACAGGCTTCCCTGGGGGTCCAGTGGTTAAGAATCTGCAGGCCAGGGTAGGAGACATGGACGGGTTCCATCCCTGATCTGGGACGATCCCACACACCATGGCGCAACTAAGCCCATGCGCCACAGCTACTGAGCCTGTGCCCTAGGGCCTGGGAGCTGCAACTACAGAAGCTTGTGCACCTCGGATGCTCAGCAACAAGAAAAGCCATGGCAATCAGAAGCCCAAGCACTGCAACTAGAGAGCAGGCCCCACTCACTGCACCTAGAGAAAAGCCCGCACAGCAGTGAAGACCCAGCACGGCCAAAAATAGCCCAAAGGAAAAAGAAAAAAGCAGGGACTTTTCGAGTTAGAGAGGTCTGGACTTAAATCCCCAACTCTTGCCAGTTGCTAGCTGTACAACCCCAGGCAGGCTCTTAATCACGATGAAATCTGTTTTCTCATCTGTAAATAGACACAATTCCACCTACTTTTATAAAGTCATGGGAATGAAACAAGGCATTTTGAGAAAAGCCTACAGCCCAATGCCTGGCAGGTACTAGGGCTGTGTAACCTCTTCCTGTAAGTATAGAAGAGAGACAGTGAGAGGGAGAGAAATTTAAAAAGTGCTAAGGAAGAGAGAAAGAGGAAAAGGAAGAAGAAGTCCAAGAGCAAAAGGGAGGGAAGTCTGGCAGGAAGATGAGAGGCTCCCTTCAAGCTCAGATGGGGCTCTATTTAAGTTGCAAATCAGGTGAGCTTTTATCAATCAGGCACAGAGTGGAGACTTTTGCTGCTTAGCGAACACCGAGACCTGTCAAAACAGAATCAATTGTGTTCCCTCCCTGCAGCAGCTGGCATCTTAGTGAAATCAAATTGAAGGCTGTATGTTTTGAACTTTAATGTTATTTGACAGCTTATTGGCACTCTTCGCATACACGCGGGGGGGGGGGGCGGGGG